>CAJHNH020004112.1:1040650-1099967 GCA_905116865.2 Candidula unifasciata
TTTGACTGGTACACATGCGTTGATTCAGTCAGGCATGGTGCGTTGTTGTGTGCTACAAAGGTTGAAGTAATGAAATGCAATCTGGCAATATCTGGGTATGATCTGTGAAAGACAAAGCTTGAAACTGTTTATTTGCAACTTCATTTGGACGCGATGAAGTTGCTTGTTAGACAAAATGAGCAAAAATTGCAACAGTTCTCTGTGGATCACATTAAAGATTGCATCTGCTACAGTGGACTAAATTCAGCATTTACATTTTAAGAATAAATTAAGTTCGCCTTAAAACTGGTTATAGATACAACAATAGGTACTTGTATAAAAAGTCAAAATGGAAGCATTTATAATTTGTTTAAACATTTAATATTATTTGAAAGGATATTGTTACATGTTTCCCCATTTAAAACATTATTATTATTATGCTTTTAAATTAGAATTAAACACTTTGAGCGTTTGTCTGGAAAGCTTGTGAGGCAGCTGAGTGGGTACCCAACACAAAGCGCTCTGCAGCCAAACCCTCTGGAGCTGAATAGATACTGGGTATTTCAGGATTATCAAACACGTGATTTTAGCATAAGTTAAATTACCCTTAATTTGAAGATTTAACACACTCCGTGACAGCATTTTACAAAATGAAGAATATTATATGTAATTCTCAAGAACTAAATACATTTTATTATGATTAAAGAAATTAACTCATAGACACATTGATGATAGGTGAAACACTAATTGGAATCAGTGAAGATGCGGTTTTATAGACAAATGACAAGAATACACTGGACAGATTAAAAAAAAAAAAAAAAAGCATTGAAGATATTTTGAAAGTCAGTGACTCATTAAGAAAACTGACTGATCACATTAGAAGAAGACGATCTATATTCTTCTATTCTCTCTGCTGAGAATCCATCGACCCGGCTGCTTCGAGATACCAGCCAAGTGATTTTGTGCATTTGTGTAATATTGTTTGATTTGTATGTGCTGATGAAGGTTCCATAGCCGCAACGTTCCCGTTTTGTTTGTATTTGTAATATTGTAAAGCTTGCTAATATACTTTTCGTTCGCTTTTATATCTTTTCTTAATACATTCTTTGGTTTTGTCGGAAGAAGGACAAAACTGAAGTAGGCCATGACAATGAGAATGTTGGAGGGGAAAAGAGACAGAGGGAGACAGAGAGCGAAGAAGTTGGCGGAACGATGTCGTGATATGGAAGATCGTCTGAGCCAGAACTGATAGTGCCAGAACTGATAGTACAATTTGATTTCCATGATTACCAACGCCACACGGCATGGACTATGAGAAGAAATTATCCATTTTCTGCTGCAAAAACAGATGACCTTGAGTTACTAAGTTTCGCTTTTCTACTCGGCTATAGCGAAGGCCCAAAGCTCAATCCATCATTACTGTACTGAGCTGTCACCAGCGCCCGACACATGGAAGTAGTGGTCGTGGGAGAGACAGGGTAAGGAGAGGGCAAGCAAGCGATGGCCGTACAGGATCTAGCCTGTATTACTTCTAGAGATTAACAAGATGAAACACCTGTCATATTCCCCCCTAAAAACATAGTGAAGTAAAAGCTCTGTGCCCTCGTCTTGAGATCAGTTGGGCATATGTAGGGAAGAAGAAGACGGACAAAAGGAGGATTAGAAGACAAAGAAGAAAAAGAAGAAGAAGAAGAAGAAGAAGAAGAAGAAGAAGAAGAAGAAGAAGAAGAAGAAGAAGAAGAAGAAGAAGAAGAAGAAGAAGAAGAAGAAGAAGAAGAAGAAGACGGAAGAAAAGGAAGATAGAAGAAGAAGGAAGGAATAGAAGAAAGAAGAAGAAGACAAAGAAGAAAAGAAGAAGAAGAAGAAGAAGAAGAAGAAAGAAGAAGAAGAAGAAGAAGAAGAAGAAGAAGAAGAAAGAAGAAGAAGAAGAAGAAGAAGAAGAAGAAGAAGAAGAAGAAGACGAGAAAGAGAAGAAGAAGAAGAAGAAGAAAGAAGAAGAAGAAGAAGAAGAAGAAGAAGAAAAAGAAAAAGAAGAAGAAGAAGAAGAAGGCAATGAAGAAAAAGAAGAAGAAGAAGAAGAAGGAAGAAAAAGAAGAAGAAGAATATACATGATTTAGGAATATTAATAATGAACAATGTTATACAACATAATATAAAAAACAAATTCAGCAGAGTGATCTGAAAAGAATCTTAATAATTAACGGAGTATTATGAAAACAACATAAATAAAGAACTGGGTAATGGGTAACCAGCTTTAATAATGCAAAGTGTATATGGCAAAAAGCATGGTTAATGAAAGATTTGTAAAAAAAAAAAAAAAAGGTAAAAAATTGAATACGGTAAAAAGAAAATGTGCAGAGTCACGAGTGCACACTATTTCGCCATATTTAAGATAAAAGTTGACGATTGCCATGAAAAGGAATATACTGGAGTACATCGTGTCGGTGGGAATGTTAGAGGGGGAAAGAGGCAGAGGGCAACCAAGAGAGAAGATGCTGGCAATTTGACATCATGGTAGGAAAGAACATGTTGTATTATAAAGTATCCTTTCAATGTTTTGAAATAAGACCTGCATGTTGTAATTACAGCATAGGATTCATTGAATGCCTGATACACACGCAGGTACACACACTTATCTAAACACACCTAGCAAGGGACTGCACATCCAGCGATCATCACCAGGTGACACAAAGTACCACCATTCGGATGAGAGCCTCCTGGCACAGTTCCGATAAACCCTCTTTATCAGTTACGTTATAATAGAGCTTCTGACAATAGCTGGGTGGGGCTTTAAAATAGTAATAATTTGTACACGCGCGCACCCACCGTAACTCCCGCCCTCTCTCTCTCTCTCTCTCTCTCTCTCTCTCTCTCTCTCTCTCTCTCTCTCTCTCTCTCTCACACACACACACACACACATACGCACGCACAGGCACGCACACACACACACATATACACTATAAAGCACAATTGCCCTCATGTAGTTTGTGTTTAAAGTTTAATTCACCTTTTAATTCCTTTCCAAAAAGTAATCACTAGACAGGTTAGATTTCTAATACTCTTGTAGCTACCATGTTTAGGTTTATGCACATTTCTTAATTTAATCAGGAAAAGTAAACTTTTGCAACAAGAATTTCTTTCTCCTATTGACCACCTGGTAGGCACTATTGACAGGCTGCATGGTAAATTTCAACAACTTGCACACAACAATTACTGGGTTAGAGATTGTTAAAGTTGGACATGACTAATTAACACAGGGCTTTTCAATTAGATGTCCTCAGTGGCCGACATTTTGAAAAATGGGACTTGTCACGGGTCAAAGGCACAAGCCACATCGTAGAAAGATCATTAGTAAAATTCAGCTTGCAACAATCTGCGGACCACCTGGTAGGCACCAGCGGGCCAAATCTGCACTATGGGCAGCCAATTGAAAAGCCCTGACATAACACAGTCTTTCATGAGAAAGCTTGATCTGATTGGATATAACATAATTTTTTTTAGTGGTGGGTGGGGGGGGGGGGGGGAAAGGTTTGTGGGGCGGGGTGGGGGTGGGTGGTGGGGGTGGGGAGGGGAATTAAGCAACAATAGCGATTTCATTCTGCTAAGCTACATTGAGAAAGGTAGGAACAGTTTATCAAAACGCTGTCTCTCCCTCTTGCTCTCTCACTCTTCCTTTTTTTACGAAGCTTCCAAGCTGTACTTAAGACTGCTACGGTCCTCTAGCCCTCACAGCGCCCCCCGTGGGGCGGTAGCGCCCACTATGGAAACACTTAAAAGCGTGAATAAAGGACTGTTAAATTCGTAAATGCCTTTTTTAACAATAGTAGACTCTTATATCTTAGACTGGGAGCGAATTCACCTCGATCAAAAAAACCTAATTGACAGCTAATTCTCGTTGATAACAGTTCACCAGAATATCGTCGCTGACAATGGCACTTGACAAGTAACTAACACTCACAAAAAGCCACACATGTTTGGCGAAATAGGAGGAATTGTGAAGAACAGTTGACTGCCAGCAAAGTTCCATTGATTTCTCATATCCCTTCTCATCTTACATTGTGATGTCCAGTAGTTACACCGCAATTTCCCCTGCGACTAGCGGCAGTTCGTGTCTTCTGCAAATCGTCGAGGTATTCTACAAACTGTAAGTAGCTAGTTTTTTTTTTTTTTCCTGTAATAAAATACAGTATTACATTTCTGAGCTGGTTTTCTCAGGATGTCGCTTTTAGGTATCGATTTTGTCTTTGAAAAACGGCAATGAGAGTTTGTTGCGTGTTTCAATCGTTAGAACTGTCTTCACTGCATGTGTTTATTAATTTTAAAGTTGCGTAGAAAACAAAGAGCCCGTGAACCGAAAGGTTCAAATATCGCAGCCATGCTGTAAACGGACACAAGCAATTACATCGTCAGATAAAGGTAGATAAAGGCAAAAGAAGAAGAAGAATTTGACATGGTATAGATTTAAGGCCGCATAGCTAGTGAAGTCAGTCAAATTGTGCAATTTAGATTTATATTTTGCCCCCGAAAAAAAGAAAATCAACTTTTCGAGGATTTGAATCCGGTTCTCCTGAATCAGGGCCTAGCAGTTAACCACTCGATTAGCCCCTACTTACTTTCACAACTTCGAAAGGATGGGTATTTTTTTCTTTGCTTTCCCCCACGGAACACTCCGATAAAAATTTCTTGTTCTCCAACCACTTTTGGGCTTTAGTCTTTTTCCAGAATTTGTGTTCTGCGTGTGCATCCGTTTTACAGATTTGGCTTATATGTATGCAGACTGGTCATTCCTTGCCTCTCAGGCAGATGCACTCTCTTTGAATGAAACACCACTAATGATGTTTACAACACGCTTGTAATGGGGACAGTGGGTCTATTCTTTTCTTTCCTCTGCAAAAGGCTTCTGAACCAATAAGGAGACGGAAGAGAATCTTTTAGATGCCTATATTTGCCGCAAGATAATGTAATAATATGTGTTTACGGAAAAGAGCTTACAAAAATATGAATATTTTTTTGTTTTTAGACAAAACAAAAATGAGTATAAAAACAGCCGTTCTTCTTTTTTCTTCTGTCGTCTTACTAGTACTAAGTTTTAGCCCAGCGTCGTGGTTTTGTCGTCTCACTGGTACCAGGTTGTGGTCCAGTGTCGTGGTTTTGTCGTCTCACTGGTATTAAATTGTTGCCCAGTGTCGTGTTTTTGTCGTCTCATTGATCCCAAGTTGTAGCACAGTGTCGGGGTTTTATCGTCTTACTGGTAGCAGGTTGTAGCACAGTGTCGTGGTTTTGTTGCCTCACTGATACCAAATTGCGAACTGCTTAGCGCCAGCGACGATCCTAAAGGATCCGCTAAATAATCCAGTCGCGAATCACATGACGCAGTACATGAAACGACCCTACGATATTTAATGTCCGAAACAACTTATCTCGTCCCCATGTGCCATGCAATTTTTCGTAATTTGAAGCCCACCCTGGCTTTTGCCCGAGGGCCCTAAGTAGAAACTCCACAGGATAGCATGTACAGCAGGAGTCATCAGTAGAAATGATCCCTCGTCCACAATTGTTTCGGCACACGAGCTCCTAGACAGTTTCAGAGGGTGGGCCCACCTGAGTTCATAAAGCTCAGGCTTGATCTGCTCCTGCGGCACTTATTACCGGATTTTCTCGGACAGGGACAAGACGAAAATGTTGACTATGCAATAGGTACTGTGAGATTCGAAATTTTTTCATATAGTCGCCGCGGTAGCTTATTAGATCAGTCGGCATACCTTGATGACCAAGGGGCAAGCTTACGGTTGGTTTATCGGACTTTGATGGCAGTTGGCAAAAGGAAACAGGTAGACAATTCGGACACAATAGATTTTTAGGGATAGGACTTCTTTTCGACTAGATACCTAGACCAGCCTACGGAGGCCCGTCTCTCAGGACGTCCCGTTGTGTCCAAAGCAAGCTTAAGGCTCTTTCTCCAGCCTCGCCTAGTTGTTTTAGTGATTGTTTGCGTTCGTTTCCTCGCAAGCCCAGTTTTTTTTCACATTGTACATACAAGTGAAAATGAGCCCACTCTCGCCTACCTCGACGGCGAAGATTTTTACTGTGTACGCTTCGTCTCTCCTCAGACCAGCCGCGAGGTAACTGTATTTCTCGAGCTTATACATGTGACTCTCGTCCATTCGCGACTCATACGGTACGGTCGGCTCAATCACGATGAACTGTCTTTTCTCCTCAGAGTGTAGGACTATGTTGGGTCGCATGCCGGTCTTCCGGCCCCGAAAATAGCTAGGACACAAATGCGGCCATAACGGCTGAAAGGGTTTTCTAGGACCTCTCCACGGGTGATCCTCATCCATATGGTGGCACTTTGTGTCACCGTGTGTTTATCGCCTGTGTGATATCCTGGTGGCGTACAACAAGCAAGCAAGCAAGCGTACGAAGAAAATGACTTACCCACTTTTCAGGGAAGACCCTCTAGAAATAAACTTTTTAGTCTGAGTGTGTTTCAATAAAACAACTATGGAACCTACTGAGTTCATGTTAGATCTGGTTAATATAAATGATTATGATACCCGAAAATTCGATTTATCAAGAAGGTATTCAATTTATAGATTTATTAATAAACCTATGACGAATTTCTTGAAACCTAAAGAGGAAAAAACAACATGAACAACAAGTCAAACCAGAGACAGGATCTGTCGTAATGAAATCATACAAGCTGGCAAGTCATGTGACGACTGGGCTGTATGAAGAGTTGGACAGTTCGTAAATAAAATTTGTTGGAAGCGGTTTTGTAGAAGAATTATGAGAATATCCTCGCCAGATAAAAATCATAATTACGATGCCTTGAAAGAAACTCACGCACGAAGAGAATTGACTGCTCACATCATTAGAGACAATTGTTATTCCTTGTTCGTTTTAGGGTTTAAGGGTTTAAACAACGAATCAACATTATGAATCAAGGTTAGTAACCCATAAGTGTTCCGTTCTACTTCTAACTCAAGCCTGTGTCCGAAAAAGTCTCATCGCAGTGCACGAACTCCGTAGCACCGGCGAGGATCCTATACTACTTTGGGTAGATTATTTACTCCATAGTTTATCATGGCAGCTCCGTTAGGGTACTATTTTCGATTTCCAACTGCCAACGTATTTTTATTTGTGGAACAATACACACGGACATCCGGTCTAACTAGCCAGAGGTTAGTTGCGTATCCTTTACAGGACGTTGCAGAAACCACCCGAACAGCCCCTGGCTGTTTGTGTGGGTTTTCTAGGCAAATTTACGTCCAGTAGTTTGCCATTGCTACTGGACGGTCGGCTTTCTTGATACCACTGTGTCGAAAACAACTCAAGGTGCATGGCCCGCAGCTGGGATTAAACCCGGCATCCCGGCATTATGAAGCGTTCGCATCGACTTAGCCACACAGCCGCCAACTACACAGAGACCAAAAAAAATTACTAGAGGTCCACGTGCAAATATCCCAGCGTTCACCGAGGCCTGAACCCTGGACCTTCAGCACTCGAGGCGGACTCCATGCCTCGAAACCACTTGCCTCGCCCCCAACCCCTCCCTATTCTTTGTTGATGTCATAAGAAAACAAAATGGAGTGCATCGTGATGGTGGGAAAGTTGAAGGGAAAAAGAGGCAAAAGATGCTCGAGATTATGGCATGCAAGATCATCCGTTCTCAATCAAGATAAGACAGAATACATGATAATAACAAGACTGGTAAAGGATATAAACTCCGGCCACATCCGAGTTGATAATAGGGCAATCTAACGACCGGAAACATATAAGTATTTGGGTGAAAACTTCT
The DNA here is from genome assembly GCA_905116865.2 of Candidula unifasciata. Classification (NCBI taxonomy): domain Eukaryota; kingdom Metazoa; phylum Mollusca; class Gastropoda; order Stylommatophora; family Geomitridae; genus Candidula; species Candidula unifasciata. The sequence continues at coordinate 1,048,431 of CAJHNH020004112.1, forward strand.
ACTGCCCCAATATGCTGAGAGAAGAAATACAATCTAGAATACAATCTGAAAAGATCTGAACACCAAGGAAGATTGGCTAATAAACAGCATCTTGTCTCGGGAGAGATATTTTGGGTGTATCGAATGTCATTTTGGATTGGAAAAATAAAGATAGAAGGCATGGTACCAGGAAATAGAGGCAGGGGCCAACTAACACGAAGGTGGGCACATGATATAAGTGACTCCTTCAATATGAAGTGCACGAAGTGAGAGAGCTGGCGAAAGACCAAGTTTCCTTCAGACAGACCGTGATGAGAGCGAAATTCTGCAAAGGGTTACTACATGATGATGTATGCATGAACAATATATAATCACTATCATGCCAAAATCAAAAAGAAGACGGTCGAGCCTGCAAAGAGTATCAGCATCTTCCCGTAACACTTCGTCCTTTGGGGAACGAGTTGCTGTTGACTGTCTGATCAGCTGCATTCACCTTTGAGGGTCAGATGTGATGGACTTCATAGCTGCATGCCTAAGTCCTGCCCAGTCAGTCAAGCTCTTTATTCAAGTCTTTCTTGGTCCTCCTCTTCCTCTCCACTGAACCCTGAAGTATTGTTTTTGAGAATCCGTTAGGTCTTATTTCCAGTCCGTACCACTGCATTTTCCGATTCCAATCAGGTTACGTCACAGGAAATCAAGGCTTCCAGCGTTACGTTTCCATCACCCACTGAAAACGACTGGTATTTAAAATATTCCACAGGCAAGACATCAACGTGGCTGTTTCGGGAATACGCCAGTCAAGTGAATTTTATGTATTCGTGAGGTTTTGCTTGATTAATGTATGCGCTGATGAAGGCTCTGTAGCCGCAACGCTCACTTTCTGTTTGTAATACCGTGAAACTCGCTGATTTACATTTTGTTCAGTTTTATATCTTTCCATTATATAAAAATATGAATTGAGCCTTATACACCCGATGGGTCACTGGCGGGAAAAGGGACCTTTCATATTTGTATAATTTGATGTTCCGTCGGAATGAAGTGAGTGTGTACGTGTTACTTCTGCGTTTCATGTCTTCTTATAATTGAACAAGATCATAAAGTATTTGTGTTTGTCCCATCTTTTTCTCCTTCTTCACGTTAACCGTATGCAACCACAAATGGAAATGTTTCGTTGCTCGTTCACTTCTGGATTTCAGCCTTGTTCCAGAACTTGTCTTTTGCTATCATATCTGTTTCACAGATCCGACGTTTTGCATGCAGACTGTTGGTTCCTCATCTTTCAGACAGATTAATTCCGAATAACCAGTGTGCAGTGATGCCGATTCTTATAATAAAACATAATTTAACATAACAAGCCCTCCGATTTGAACTAAACAACCCTAATTAGTCGACGTGTATTGCAACATGCTTGCTAAGGAGTAGTAGGTATAGAAATTGGGCGCTTGAGCCCTTATGAGAATATTCCTATCCTAACTCTTTCTGTACCAGGGAGGTTAGCATCAGAGGCCAATGGGGTAGTAAAGGGAGATGTAAAATCTGTGCGTCTTGCGTTCATTGGGCAGCGTCTAGGTAGGCAACTATGAGCGTGTGATGTGTTCTTTTCCACTGAAGGAGTTTAGATACACAATTTTCTGCCCCCCCCCCTTTTTTTAAGGGGGGGGGGGAACAACTTAACTGGTTTTTAACTTGCTTATTTAGCCGAGCATCTCTACCTTGAGGTGTCTAGGCCTGCCATAGAGACCGCCATACTTCTCTGTTTTCGGTTGTCTTTTTTGCCTTGTTTAATTCCAGTACTCGTCAGTCAGGGACTGTCGGGTGTTGTCTTCCCAGCCAACTCTAGGTCTTCATGGAGGCCTGGTTCCTTGAGTCTTGACCTCCTGGGCCTGTCATGGTGACCACTTATCGTCAGTTCTGCATACATATCCATACTGTGACTGATCCACTTGATTGTAAGGCGTGGGTTTCAAGATCAAGGTGAATAGTATCTTTTATGGATTTTTAGACAACGCAATTCTGAAACGAAGCCGACAAGAAAGAAAATAACAGGAAATTCAATAATAAACATAACAACTGAGGAATCAATGATGTCAAAGAGAAATCCTCAGATGACCGTTGATGAAAAAGGCAGAGGTGCCTGACGAGACCAAACACAAAATCGAAAAACAAATTCCAATGGAAAGAATGGATTGGAGGAATCGACTAAAAGATTTGTCGGACGCATAAAAGCTTACGAGGAAAAAAAAATAATTCAATTTAGTGGGCATAGTTGCGCCATGTGTGTTTGCAAAAATTTCGATCCTTGAATATGTGTTTTTATAAAAATATTTTTGAAAATGAAACAAACAAGGATTAATGGGACTACATATTCCAACAGCATAGCATATGAGGCGTGTACACGTATGTGAATGAACGTTTATGACTGTGTTCATGTGTAATATTTTTACGAGGATATCATATATATATATATATATATATATATATATATATATATATATATATATATATATATATATATATATATATATTAAGGTAAACGGTAAGTCGGGAGTTGTGAACCAGCGTCACTGCACACGGTTATAAACCATAAGTGCTCTGCCACCAGTACGGACAGCTGATACAAAACTGCTCGCCTGTGTCGCCGTTCGCACGTAACTCTGTAGCTACAGCGACGTTCTTCCATTTGCCCCAGAGTGTCAACTCTGGTACCCATTTCCTAGAGAATGGGTGAACCCCGCGAACCGCCCGGTTATGAACATCGTACGTGGCTGCAGCGAGTCGCAGCTGGATTTGAAAGAAAGCCTTCTATCGACTGGGCTAACGAGGCCCCATATATATACATATATATTTCTAAAATCATAAAGCGCTTTTCCGATCCGAGTAGGCGATCATGCAACTTCACAATTTGCGATCTTTGACAGCTTATGTCAGTTCTTGTGTTGACATCCATCCATGACTAAAGGCTGTCAGGAATCATTTCACGTTGTCTTCCTGTGTCTATTTTCCCCACAGATCTTTCCATTGGACACAAAATGTTTCAGTTTCCTTTTTCTCATACTATGACCTAAAATTATGTCTCTTTCTGGCGTTTCGGATAAGTTGTCTTCAAACCCTCGCTTCTGTCAAAACAGCTGCTTGCTCTTTCTGGCTGTCCAAATGATTATAAGGATTCTTCAGTAAAACCTCATATATATGGAAATTGTTTGGCTTGTGTATTAAATATCCAGGATTCACAGCCACATGTTAAAACTAATCGTAGCATGCAATAATTCTTTTTCCAAACCTCCAATGACATTTTTATAAAACGTCATTTTAGCCTGACGTTTTGTGTTCTTAATTTAAGTGATACATCTTCCATCGCGTGCATATGTAAGTCTGTGTGTGTGTGTATGCAGGTGCTTAAGTGTGTGTGATTGTGTTTGCATGATGTATCTGAACAGCAGGAAAAAAAAAGTAAATAGGACAATCCTCAAGCAAGTTGATAGTACTTGGGTGCCCTGATTTTGGCAAATGGAAGGTGTATTAACGACGTTAACTTTTAAATTGCCACAACCAAAAAAGGGCAGCATTTTACAAAATAAAGAATACTCTATGAAATCTTTCTTTGTCAGCTGAAGCGAGAAAGATTTCTCAAGAGCTATGTACATCCTATCCCGTCTCTCTCTCTCTCTCTCTCTCTCTCTCTCTCTCTCTCTCTCTCTCTCTCTCACACAAACACTTCCGTCTATCGTCTACGCGCTAACCGTTGAGCCAGGCAGCTGATAAGCAGGTATTTTAGTTGTAAGGGGTTGATGCCATTTTTGAGTCTTATTCCATTGCCTTCCCTTTCCCAACAGTTTACAGTTATACTCGATGAAAATACCTCTTGGTATCTGATCCCATTGTCGGTTCCAGGATCTTATTTGAAAAAAAAAAAAAAAAATTTACAGACCCTTACAAGCACGTCGTAAAAGGCGACTAAAAGGGGAGTTCCTTTAAAGTCATAATGCATTTGCCTGTGAGACAAGGAACCAAAGGGCTGCTTATGAAACCAGCTATGTATGTCAAAAGGATATTCACGTAACAGTCCATTTCTGGAACGAGACCAAAGTACAGAAGTGGACGAATAACCGAAATATTCCCCCAGTTTACAGCCAATGACGCTAAGAAGAAGCCTAATTACCTCGGGTGTGGTTAGTACTTCGATGTGTGACCGTTTAGAAACCCCATGTTGTGTAGACATGAGGGTGGGGGAGGGGGTGGATAGCAGCACAGGAGTTAGAGTTTTGGTTGCCTGTGTGTGTCGTCCATCAAGATGAAGATGACCACTCTTTTTCACCAAGTATGAGTACGAAGATGACTGATGAGGTCAGTGCGGGCCCGAAAAGTTCTTGGACAGTGAGGACAGGGAATGACCGTTGTGCCAGGGAGAGGATCTCCTGCAGTCGCCCTTCTGTCCATCTTTTTCCTAATAAGTCTTGCTGTTCTGTTTGCTTCACATGTAGCCGCGCCCTTGTGTAGAACTGCACGCCCTGCATTTCGGTCTTGTGAGGCAGCCTCCCAGTTGGTGTCATTCATCCCATATGCTTTGAGTGAAGACTTCAAGGTGTCCTTAAAGCGTTTCTTTTGCACGCCTTGGGAACGTTTCCTATTTTGCAGCTCACCATAAAGAGTTTTTTTTTTTTTTTTGAGCCTGTGCTCTGGCATGCAAGGAACCAGCAGTCTGCATACAAATGAGTTAGATCTGTAAAACGGATGAACACATAACACTCAGGTTCTGGAACAGGACTGCAGTCCCGAAGTGGATGAACAACCAGAACTTTCCGCCAGAGTTTACAGCTGGTGAACGCAAAGAAGAAAGAAAATGTATCTGCACAAAAATATTTTTTATTGATAACTTACGTGTGTTGTTTAAAATACAAATTTTAGTGACATACCGTATCTGCTGGCACCTCTGGCAACTGCCTTACCCATTTTACGCGTGTGCGAGCTGTTGTTTGTGTACGTGTGTGTGTATGTGTGTGTGTGGGGGGGGGGGGCTGTTAACGTTTTGTTTTGATTTTTCCCAAGGGGAAGTGATGGCCATTTTGTGTGGGTCTCACAACACAACAAAAAGGGGCTTATGTGGCGACCTATTTGCGATACAAATCAAGTCCCAAATGATAGCCTGAGAAATATCTATTGTTGAAGAATCACTTAACAAAAATTCAAATACAGTAGTCTGAGATATATCTTCACAGGTATAAATTGACACTAATAGAAGTCATCATTACCATAATCATCTTCCACTTCTGCAGTCAAGAGTTGTGGAAAGGAATAGATGGCGGCTCATTATGGGTGACGACGGGACTAGATTTTGCTATTGCGTGTGAGTGTACGATGTCTATAACTTCTTCAATCCATCTTCTAGGCCCCTCCCTTGCTTTTGTATCGATTCTTATTAGGTAAATGGCGTGTTCTCGTCACTGGTGGATGTTGCTGCATTCTAATAAGATGCCCACACCATTTTGATCTGCTGCCCAATGTATTTGACACAAACTGTTGTTATTACAAACTTCCGGATTTAATTCTTTTTCACACGGAGATTTTGGAACTGAAATAATAACTAAACTTTTAAATGATATTTATAATAGTGGGTATATTCCAAATGACCTTTTAAAATCCATATTTATAGCTCTGCCAAAGAAACTAGGCACTTTAAAATGTGAAGACCATCGCAAAATAAGTTTCATGAGTCACATGACTAAGATTTTACTGAGAATAATTATGACAAAAATAAGAAACAAAATTAAACCAGAAATCAGCGATGAACAACGTGGATTTGTAGAAGGAAAAGGTACAAACATTGCCATATACATCCTAAGGACATTGTCAGAAAGAGCTATAGAAGTAAAGACTGATTTGTACTTATGTTTCATAGACTATACAGAAGCATTTGACTGTGTGAAGCATGAAGAAGTAATCAAACTGTTAGAAGAATTAAACATTGATTCAAAAGATCTACATATAAAAAAGAATATATATTGGCAGCAAACAGCAGCTATACAAATGACCAACTATTTAAGTACATTTCAAAGCATAAAGACGGGCGTACGACAAGGATGTGTACTATCACCTGATTTGTTTTCAATGTACAGTGAATATATAATGAGATCTTTAAGTGATATGCCCGGATTTGTGTTGGATGGGCACAATATAACAATCTACGTTATGCTGATGACACAGTCTTGATAGCAACAAGTCAGAAAGAACAACACGAAATGATAGACACTGTGGTGTTATAAAGTGGAAGAATGGGACTCAGTTTGAATAATGGAAAGTAATGGTGGTATCAAAGAAATTAATAATTTCTAAATGTGTAATAAAAGTCGATGGTTTTATTTTGGGAAAAGTTCAGAAATGTAAGTATCTAGGCACATGGGTAACATCAGATGGAAGATGCATAACTGAGATGAGAAACAGAATAGGACAGCCAAAAACTGCATTTTATAAAATGAAGAACATCTTGTGCAAAATATCCTTGTCATTGAGAGTTATAAAAAGAATTCTTGCTTGCTACATACATCCAGTTTTAACATATGGCTGTGAATCCTGGACAATCGGTAGGCAGGCCAAACAATTTCTTGAGGCCTCAGAGATATGGTTTTACAAAAGAATGCTTAGAATACCTTGGACAGCCAAAAAAGAGCAACCAAGAGGTTTTGAAAGAGGCGGGAGCCGGAAGATAATTTATCACAGACATAAGAAGGAACGTGAAAAACATAGACTGCAAGACCACATTAACAGGTTAAACTCAGCATGCAGTAAATACAACATGAAGATCAATGTAAACAAAACCGAAACAATGCAAGTTAGTAGAACCCCCGCCCCACTACACATACAGCTAAATGGTTCTGCCCTGAATCAAGTTAAGGAGTTTAAATATTTAGGAAGTATGATCACAGAAGATGGTAGAATTGACAGAGAAACAGAAACCAGATGTCAGAAGGCAAGTGCACTCATAAACCAATTGTCACCATTATTAAGACGTCCAAGCATAACTATGAGTGCAAAGAGACAGATTATTAATAGCATATTTATTCCAACATTAAGCTACCAGTGCCAAACATGGACACTTTCTAAAGCCCATATTCGCAAAAATCACCACCTGCGAGATGAGGTGCCTGAGAAAAGCAGCCAACCTAACAATACGAGATCGAGTGAATAATGAAACTATCAGGCAAACTGTGGGAACGACACTCTGTAATAGATTCATCGAGAAACAGCAGATCAAGTGGTTTGGCCATCTCGTTAGAATGCAGCAAGATCAAATACCATCACAAGCACTACATCTCAGAAGATCAGCTACAATAGCAAGAGGACGGAGAACATGGATCGACAACATTAAAGACACTCTACGCCTTCACGGCATGACAATAGCCAGTGGCAGCCAACGTGCACTGGATCGCAAATTATTCCTTCCCACGCCGCTTAACGGCAGAAGTGGTTTATAATGATGATAATGATCAGAAGGAAACAGTCATCAGTTTTCGGCCATGTTATGAGAAGAGTGAAAATAGAACATGTTGTGACCACTGGAAACATTTGTAACAAGAGGGATAGAGGAAGACAACGAGAGAAGATTCTTGGCAGTCTTGCTGCATGGTATGGAGGTGTGTCAGCACACGAACTGATACATGCTGCAGGAAATCGTGGATTATGGAGGCGTGATCGCCCACGCCAGTCGGCAAGGCACCTGATGAAGATGATGATGTGAAATATCTTAATGTATGTTAAATATCTTCATTTATATGAAATATCTTCATATACTTTTTTCTTGGCTTTCAGTGGTTATAAATTCCGGCGGAAAGTCTCGGTTGTTCGTCCAGTTCTGGATATTAATCTTCTTCCAGAATCTGAGTTGTAAGTAAAAAGTAAAGGACCCTTTTCACGCCTTTAGGCGTATAGGGCATATAGAGCTAGACCTATATTTTTATAGACCAACGGCACAAGATGGGTGATGTGGTCAGCATCACGCCGGCCGCCTCTACTTCCCGGGATTGCACCCGGTACCCACTCAAGGCTGGGTCGACCTGGGAGCCAAGGTCATTTTTGAAGAAAAGTCCGTCTCCGCCAGGGAGCGAACCCACGACCTTCCGATCCGCGGCGCGCGTCTAGCCGCTCTGCCACGGCGACTCCCAATCTGAGTTGTGCATACAAATAATTTTTTTTAACAGACCTGACTTTTTTGTATGCGGACTGTTAATTCTTCACCATTCTCTTTCTCTTCGCATTGCTCTCTCACTCTTTAACTCCCTTTCTTAATTATATTCACTCTCTCCCCCGCTGCTTTTCTTGATCTGCCCCCCTCCTCTATCTATCTGTCTAATCTATCTATCTATCTATCTATCTATCTATCTATCTATCTATCTATCTATCTATCTATCTATCTATCTATCTATCTATCTATCTATCTATCTATCTATCTATCTATCTATCTATCTATCTATCTATCTATCTATCTATCTATCTATCTATCTATCTATCTATCTATCTATCTATCCATCCATCCATCCATCTATCCATCCATCTATCTATCTATCTATCTATCTATCTATCTATCTATCTATCTATCTATCTATCTATCTATCTATCTATCTATCTATCTATCTATCTATCTATCTATCTATCTATCTATCTATCTATCTATCTATCTATCTATCTATCTATCTATCTATCTATCTATCTATCTATCTATCTATCTATCTATCTATCTATCTATCTATCTATCTATCTATCTATCTGTCTGTCTGTCTGTCTGTCTGTCTGTCTGTCTGTCTGTCTGTCTGTCTGTCTGTCTGTCTGTCTGTCTGTCTGTCTGTCTGTCTGTCTGTCTGTCTGTCTGTCTGTCTGTCTGTCTCTGTTCTTGTCTTATTATTTAAAAAAAAAAATATGCTTATTCTGCACTCTATCTTTTTCTTCTATTCTTCTCATCCGCCTCTCTCCCTTCGCCCTTTCGTAGACACACTATTGGGCGCTCAGTGGCACCTTCCGTTATTTTCTTTTGGAGTTAATCAGATGCAAGCGTAGGAACAAACGTGGTGTTATCATGTTCGCGAATTAATCGCCAGGAATCCAATGGAAACATTAACTATTAATGAGCCGACACATTAGGACCGGTTGTTTACCGTCTTCTTTTGTAGCAACATGGCTGGACAAGAGCTGTAGTTTCTCAATTTGCAAGGAATATAATCACGCTGTCTGCGATTTAGGTCAGACAGAGTCCCCTTTGTCCATGTAGTTTGTCTGAGTTTAAAGTTTCAGGATCTTAAAGTTATCATCATCATCATCACTCGTCACCGTAATCACCATCTTCATACGTGGCATGTACAGTACCATCTTAACGCTGTCTTCACCAGCCACGATCAAACTATTTCCCTTCCTAGATGTTGTTGCTGATAGAAGTTCGCCTGCGAATTCTAGGGCGTGGGTTCGAATCCAAACGGAGCCGGGCTTTAAAAAAAAATAATCATTTCGTCTCCAAGGTCAACCCAGCCTCAAAATAGTACTAGTTAATGTCATGGGAAGTAAAGGCGACCGGTGTGATGCTGACCATATCATCCATTGATCGCCGACTGGTCTGTAAGATAAGGTCTAGCACTAAAGGCCCAATACGCACGAAGGCATGGAAAAGGGTCTTAATTCCTAGATGTGCTGTATTTACTGTCTGTAGTTACCATCTTTTAGGGTGATTGCCACTTTTTAGGGTGATTACCACCTTTTAGGGTGATTACCACCTATTAGGGTGATTACCATCTATTAGGGTGATTACCACCTTTTAGGGTGATTACCACCTTTTAGATTGGTATCGGATATGGGTATTATGTTTACAATATCTTGAGCTCAAAACAGAACTTCCAGACTAAGTCTGTTTAGACCCTCCCCCCACCTCTCCCAACCACCTTATTTTGTGTGCCTAGGTCACCTGGATGAACTGACTAATTACTCACTCAACAATAGTATTCACACCCGAACCATTGCCGTCAACAAATAAACCAAACAACATGCTTTTATCTGCAATGAAAAAAAAACACACACCCTACAACAGGAAAATTCTAACCCACACATTTCAGGCATTAAAAAGTTTCTTAGTCTTAGTCGACTAAGAGTAAGTTACTTTTTATGCCTGGAATGTGTTGGAATCTAATGAGGTCTACAGATTTAAGTTTACATTATATTCCTAAGCTTATCCATAGGTTTTTGTATAAAACCGGAAAATTAGCCCTGATTTAATAGGAAACGCAGGATGGCCGGGACAAACCTGAAAAACAAAACTGTACCGGTGAAAACGGGACGTAAGGTGACGCTAGTACAGAGGTATTTACACTGAAAATGATGGCTGTCCTGGGGAAGTAAAGACGACCGGCGTAATGCTGACCACATTACCCATCCAGTACTGATTGGTCTGTGAAAATATGGGACGCTCTTCCCATTTTCCCGATGCGCCTAAGGCGTGAAAAGGGATCTTTAGTTAACTTTACTTATCCTGAAAATTTACGGCTCAGATGTCTGAATGGAGGCATGCAGGCGTCACTAACTGAGCAGGTTAGAATGTTATTTTCGCCCTCGACGGACAAACAGATCGATCACCTTACCGAGTTCTGTGTATCCTGGGTCATCCACATGCAAGTTAGCGTTTTTAATCACTAGGTCAGCTTAATCCTCTTATAAGATATTCAAAACCTGTGTGTACACACACACACACACACACACACACACCCCCGCCCACACACACATACATACATACATATCGTGATTGTAACTGATTCAGAAAGCATGCTGAGGAAGATCAAAACAGGTACGCTTCTGCAGAGTGGCATGCTTCGCTGCGGAGGACACGGGTGAGGAGTATTGTCTGGATTTTTTTCACCGGGCAACGATGGTGTGTTGGGAAATGAACAGACGGACAGACTGGCTGGCTCTGCACAACTTGTTGGAATACTGATACATGATAAGGCAGACGTGGTTAGTGCCTTGTTGGAGAGCGTGTACAGTTAGGAGGAGCAGATGGATCACCACAGTCTGGTGAGATTGATGCAGGGGGGAGTGACGAGAGATTCTGGCAGATGCTTGAGGTTCAGAGGAAAGGCAAGACAGACGTTTAATCAGAATGCTACTGGCACAATAATTATCGAAACTCTTCGCTGGCTGCTGAAGATGGGGACGGAATGCTTATGGAAATGCCCCGAGTGCTGTGATGTTCTTGAATCAAATCAAATCATGTGGGTTCCGGGGCCCCTTTGTGAGGGAAAAAAAAGACCCACTGCCACCCCACTGCCACCCCACGCCACCCCACTGCCACCCCACTACCACCCCACTGCCACCCCACTGCCACCCCACTGACAAGCATGTTGTAAAAGTAGACTAATTAGCGGAGCTTTCTTCAAAGTTGGAGTGCATCTGCCTGAAAGACGAGGAACCATCAGTCTGCATTAAAAACCCAGAGCTTTAGAACGTATGTGCACTCAAGACATAAGTTCTGGACCAAGATTAAAGTGCAGAAATAGACAAACAACCAGCATTTTCCGCTGCAGTTTACATCTGATGAGCGTTAAGTAGAAGAAGCAGAAGGAGATGTTTAAAATCCCACGACTGTATGCATCTACCATAATCTACTCAGTTCGCGGGTTTCATTTCTTTTAGAAACCACATTTCCCTTGACACCAACCTGCCAGTCAAAGTACATTCAAGAATTTACAGATGATTTCCTGATTATTCGTCGGTATGATTTATAACGTCGACCTCTGTGGCTTAAGTTTTGTGAATACGCTTGGTAATTCCGAATGTCAGATTTGATCCCAGCTGCAGGCGATTTGACAGCAGACCGCTTTGCACTGGTTTCGACAGCGGTATCGAAGGTTGGCCCTTCAGTAGTTAGCAGACTGCAGAACGTAAACATTGTCTGTTGAAGTTACAAACAGTGAAAAGTTGCTGGGGTTAGTTCCACAAAGTCCTGTGAAAGGATACCTAACTACACAGTCCTATAAAAGGATCGGCAACTATAAAACTATGATTTACAATACTTAGTGCTCCTCTTCTACCTTGGGTATAGAGGTTTGCCGGAGAGATGGCCAGACGTCTCTATCAGCAGTTTTCTTTCTGGATTCGTTCAATTCCGGTCCCCTGTCAGTCAGGGACTGTCAGATGTTGTCTTTCCAGCGGACACTGCGTCACCCCAGAGGTCTGCTTCGCTGGTTTGACTTACAATCCAAGTAATACTAATACGTTCACATTGTTGTTCAAGGTATATGCCATATTGTCCAGACTTTGTATTCCCTAATTGTTGTTTTATACGATGCGTTTTGTTTAAATGTCAAAATACTGGTTTAGTTGACATTTTTTTTCCCGTATGAGTGGCTGTGTTGCTAGCGCTGTGTAAACTGCGTAGTTCTACGATGTCGTGAATGCAACCTTGACTGCAGCACATGACCTTACACATTTCTTGTTTGTTTGTTAAATCAAATCTGTTACGTCCTGTAATTCTTTTCTGCTCGTCTTTATTGCATGTCTTCAACCATTCGCCGTCTCCACATTGACGGTTGGATCTCCAGTATATATTCTCTCTCTCTATCTGGTCCGCGTTAGCGCAGTCGATAGGTGACTCGCTTTTAAATCTGGTTACGACTCGCTGCAGCCCACGGCCGGTGTTCGGAACGGACGGCGACACATGCGGACAGTTTCTTATCAGCTGTCCGTACTGGTGACAGAGCACTTATGGTTTATTACCGTGTGCAATGACGCTGGATCATATCTCCCGACTTTACCTTTTTTATTCTCTTCCATCCCCCCTTTCTCTCTGTGGTGCTCACAGACTGACGGTTCACAATATTCTCAAACACGCTTTGTTATCAATGACAAACATGGACACTGTCTTCAGGTGACAGAAGGTAAACAGTCGCGGCAGAAATGAAATGTTTACGTGCTTTGCCAAGTATAACTAAACAAGATCGACTTAGAACGATGATACCAGAACCAGTGCTGTACTGTATATGTAGACAACAGATCAAACGGTTTGGCTTCTGATAGGGTTTCACAGAGAGCAATGTTATACCACTACAGCGGTAATAAGTTTAGAGGTCGACCATATGAAGGAAATTGACCGCTGAAATATCAGAGACACTGAAAAGTACTTTATAGGAAGCGAAAAGAAGGACCACTTCTAGAGATATTTTCCTGCCCTGACTCTGCGAGGCATTCCAGGAGTAGAAAAGAAGAAGAATAAGAAGAAGCGGAAGAAGAAGAAGACGACGACGACGACGAAGAAGAAGAAGAAGAAGAAGAAGAAGAAGAAGAAGAAGAAGAAGAAGAAGAAGAAGAAGAAGAAGAAGAAGAAGAAGAAGAAGAAGAAGAAAAAGAAGAAGAAGAAGAAGAAGTAAAAGAAGAAGAAGAAGAAGAAGAAGAAGAAGAAGAAGAAGAAGAAGAAGAAGAAGAAGAAGAAGAAGAAGAAGAAAGAAGAAGAAGAAGAAGAAGAAAAAGAAAAGAAGAAGAAGAAGAAGAAGAAGAAGAAGAAGAAGAAGAAGAAGAAGAAGAAGAAGAAGAAGAAGAAGAAGAAGAAGAAGAAGAAGAAGAAGAAGAAGAAGAAGAAGAAAAAGAAGAAGAGGCAGAAGAAAAAGAAAAAGAAGAAGAAGAAAAAGAAAAAGAACAAGAACAAGAACAAGAAAAGGAAAAGGAAAAGGAAAAAGAAAAAGAAAATGAAAAAGCAGAAGCAAAAGAGGAAGAAGATGAATAGTGAATGACGAAATTTTCAAACGCACTCACTAATCTCCAAGCCACAAAGCCGAACATGATCGAAATTTTACACGCATCTCTTTGTTATTTCATGTCGTCTCTCAGAAACTCCTGTTATCCGATTAGTGGTGCTTCTATGAAATACACCTTTGCGTATCTAAATCTTCAAGTCCACGGTTCGATATTTTAATTGCCCCAATTTGGTGTTTATAATGCGATAGTTTACAGAAATAGTCCAAATAGCAACTATCGTTACTATTTGCAGTATTATTACTCAAGAGCCATTTAAAGGAGATTGCTGAAAATTTGCATTGTTAGTTAATTTCATGTACCTTCAGTACTCTAGAGAGAGGAAATGACATAGAAGAAGAGTGGCAAATTTTTAAAACCTGCATCCTGAATGTAATGACAGAAAAGTGCGGACTCCGAAAGCCAAGAAGGCACATGAAACAAACAGCATGGTGGAATAAAGAAGTTAAAATTTATATCAAAGAAAAGAAGAAATATTTTCATCAGTGGCAAAAGTCCAAATTAGATGAGGACTACATCAAATATAGAAAAGCAAGAGCAAAGAGCAAGAGGAAAGTTAATTCGGCGAAATCAGAATCATGGGCAAACTACGGAGAACAATTAGCTAGGCTATGCATTGATTCACCAGGTCAGTTCTACCGAAGCATCAAGGCTATGAGACTGAGAGAAGAGAAATTTAACCCATCAAAGATCATAAACAGCAAGGCTATAAAACCATTCACCAAATCCCAAGATGTTAAAAGAAGATGGCAAGAATATTTTTCTGAATTACTGAATAGTGGACCACAAGAACCAGTGTCTAATAAAATAAAATTTGGACAAGAACAAAAACCTAATATATTAGAATCTGAAGTTGAAAAGATCCTAGAGCAAAGCAAAAGAAACAAATTGGCCGGAACAGATGGTATTACAACAGACATAATACTTGCATGTAAGGCAACAGCAGTAAAATGGCTGACAAGAATATTCAATATGGCCTGGAAGGAAATGAAAGTTCCCGTTGACTGACAGAGAGCAATTATAGTTCCCACATGGAAGAAGAAAGGTGATAAACGAGATTGTGAAATATAAGAGGTATCTCCTTACAAAGCCATGTAGGAAAGATGTTTGCAAAAATATTAGAACGAAGAGCGAGGGTGATATTAGAACCTCAATTAAGTAACAACCAGTTTGGATTTAGAAAAGGAAAGAGCTGCACTGATGCAATATTTACTCTTCGGCAAATTTGTGAACAGACAATCGAATATAATAAACATCAGAATCTTATATTCATTGATCAAGAGAAGGCTTTTGACAGGGTTAACAGAAATAAACTATGGAACATTCTTGAAGAATATGGTGTTCCGGGTCAATTATTGGGAAACATAATGACTCTCTATCAGAATAGCCAGAGCGCTGTAAGAACAACGGAAGGTATGACAGACTGGTTCCCCATTACATCAGGAGTACGACAAGGATGTATCCTATCACCCCTACTCTTCATCACATATATGGATAAAATTGCAAAGGAGTCAAACCAAAACACAGATATTATAAATGAATTACTCTTTGCAGATGACCGATGTTTGTTACAAGAAGAAGAACAAAAACTACAACAACAAGTTGATTCATTGCTCACTAACTGTACAAAATTTGACATGAAAATAAACACCTCAAAAACTGGAGTAATGACCATAGGATAGAAACACAGTAATGTAAACATAAAGATCAATGACATACAATTAGAACAAGTTCAAGAATTCAAGTACTTAGGATGCATATTTACAGAAGATGGAAGACTCGATAAAGAGATACAGGCTAGAGTTCAAAAAGCCAATGCAGATAACTACCAACTGGCCCCACTTCTTCGTCATCCAAAGATCTCGTTACCAGCAAACAACGGATGATCAACAGCATTTTCAACCCTACGTTATGTTTTCAGTGCCAAACGTGGACAATGAACAAATCACATATGCAAAAAATAACTACGTGTGAAATGCGATGTCTCCGAAGAGTCACCAACAATACACTAAGAACATGGAACATATTGAAAGACAGAGAATGAAGTAGTTTGGCCATTTAGTAAGAATGCAACCGGATCAGATTGCCTATAAGGCCTTTTACAGTAGAACATCGAGAAGAAAGGCCAGAGGAAGACCCAGGAAAAAATGGATAGATGGAGTAGCTGAATACGGCCAAAAGATCCAGAAAACTGTCACTCAAATCACGCAAGAGGCACAAAACAAATATTTTAAACCACGACACTGGGCTGCAACCCGGTAAAAGTGAAGAAGACAATAGATAGATAGATAGTTATTTTCATGTCCCTTTCAGGATCTTGCAAACCAAAAATCAACATGGACGTATGTTTTAAATTAGCGTATATTACATAAAAAAAAAAAGAAAAGAATTAAATAAGTGAAGTACTAAATTTTATGTCACTAAATAGCTAAACAGAGTGAATGGGGAAAAAAACCGCAAATAAATACAGCCGAACTTTTCGACCAAAGTCTTTATCATTATAGTTTAAAAACAAAAACAAAAATGTGACTAGAAAACTCGACGGTGCTTTATTTTTATGCTACCCCAGATGACGTCACAGGACAGTCCGTCCAACATTTTAGAGGGTGGTAAGACTAGGTTTCCAGGCTTTGTGATGATTTAACGACCCCCGAACCCAAAACTACCTATGTATGTTCCACGAGAGAGTTCAGCCTAGGTCCCACGACTGCACGCAGTCTAGTTCCCATGACTCCATGCAGCCTATCTACCACCCCCTGAAATATTAGACCGTCCCGTGACCTGTGGATTTCCCCTGTTTTCGGTAGTATATAAATAAAGCACTAGCTCGACGAACTTGGACTTGGACTCGACGAACTTAACAACAGAGCAGATGTTTGTTTGGTTTTAGTATCCAGAAGCCATGAGTTGTTAACCCTTAGGCTCGGTATTATGGATATCGCAACCTTTCGGCCTTGATTCCATTGTAAATACCGTCAATCTGGGAGAAAATGTGGCTTTCCTGCCTACCCCTGGGATTGAACCCGGACCACAAGGAGTACGTCACCCGGTCTCCGCGAAATCCGGTTTAGCCAATTCCGCTAGAGAGCCGGGCAACAGAGCAGATAAACAACCAAATTCAATGCGTATAGAAAATACAGACTAGATGCTATATTACGGAACAAATTAAATAAGAAGGCATTTGGAAAACGAAGGAGGTAAGTAAATAAGTTGAAAAAAAATAATTAAATGAAGGTACGCTGAACATTCTCCGTGTCTGTGGCTTAGGCGTTCTGAACGCGCTTCGCAATACCGAGGTGTCGGGTTCGATTCCTGCTGCGGACGATTTGTCTTGCGTTGGTTTTGACAGTGGTACCTAGAGCTGACCGCTATGTAAGCAATGGCATACTACTGCTTGTAAATTTTGCCTAACAAAAACCACAACAGTACACACACACACACACACACAACACACACACACACACATACACACACACACCACATCCACACACACACACACACACAACAACACACACACACACACACACACACACACACACACTCACACACACACACACACACACACACACACACACACACACACACACACACACACACACACACACACACACACACACACACACACACCACACACACACACACACACACACACACACACACACACACACACACACACACACATCACACACACACACACACACACACACACACACACACACACACACACACACACACCACACACACACACACACACACACACCACACACACACACACACACCACACACACACACACACACACACACACCACACACACACACACACACACACACACACCACACACACACTCACACACACACACACACACACACACACACACACACACACACACACACACACACACACACACACACACACACACACACACACACACACACACACACACACACACACACACACACACACACACACACACACACACACACACACACACACACACACACACACACACACACACACACACACACACACACACACACACACACACACACACACACACACACACACCACACACACACACACACACACACACACACACACACACACACACACACACACACAACACACACACACACACACACACACACACACACACACACACACACACACACACACACACACACACACACACACACCCACACACACACACACACACACACACACACACACACACACACACACACACACACACACACACACACCACACACACACACACCACACACACACACACACACACACACACACACACACACCACACACACACAACACACACACCCACACACACACACACACACACACACACACCCACACACACACACACACACCCACACACACACACACCACCACACACACACACACACACACACACACCACACCCACACACACACACACACACACACACACACACACACACACCACACACACACACACACACACACACACACACACACCACACCACACACACACACACACACACACACACACCACACTACCACACACACACACACACACCCACCACACACAAACACACACACCCCACCCACCCACCCACCCACCCACCCACCCACCCACCCACCCACCCACCCACCCACCCACCCACCCACCCACCCACCCACCCACCCACCCACCCACCCACCCACCCACCCCACCCACCCCACCCACCCACCCACCCACCCACCCACCCACCCCCCACCCACCCACCCACCCACCCACCCACCCCACCCACCCCCCACACCCACCCACCCACCCACCACCACCCCCACCCACCCACCCACCCACCCAACACCCACCCACCCACCCCCACCCACCCACCCACCCACCCACCCACCCACCCACCCACCCCACCCACCCACACCCACACCCACAACCCACACCCCACTCCACCCACACCCACCCACCCCACCCACACCCACACCCCCCCCCCCCCACAACTCACTCACTCACTCACTCACTCACTCACTCATTCACGCACTCACTCCACTCACTCACTCACTCACACACACACACACACACACACACACATAAAATGCTCGGGTTGGTTCTGCAACGTCATATAAGGGATTTGTAACTAACGATTTAACCGTGAACACTGATTCATTCATGTCTGAAAACGGCGAAACTAAGAATAAAGCAATTTTCCAGTTTCGAGTTTCAGATGAGAGACATAATTGGTCGGCTCCATTATGTTGTAGGCACGACCTTTTTTATGGAGAAAAAGTTGCCAGTACTTATTTAAATGCTCGCCTGCAGATCAGAAGGACGTGCGTTCGTGCACTGACAGAGGGGGACTTTTGCCAGAAATGACCTTGGATCTCAGGTCGACCCAGCCTCGAGTGGGTACCAGAAATAGTCCTGGGAAGTAAAGGCAGCCGACGTGATGTTTACCACATGACCCACCGAGTGCTGAATGCTCTATAGAGAGCCCTAAATGACCAAAAACCTAAAGGCGTGGAAAAGGGTCTTTTTCGTTTACTCACGTGAAAGTGTCTTAAAAATGGCGACAGTACTCATCATAAAGTGTCTATTTCAGTAGTGTTAAAAAATGATTAATAAATTAGTGCCGGTACTGCGTTCCATTGATATTTTCATATTTAAGCCTGTTCACATCCATTTCGAGGCAGATGTTTTCATAACTGACCTTCGCTCACAGTATCGGAACCCTTCGCTGGCTGCTGAAGATGGGGACGGAGCGCTTATGGGAATGCCCCCAGTGCTGTGATGTCGGTTCTTGAATCAAATCAAATCAAAATCAAAGCAAAGAAGTCAGAAGTGATGTTGAGCACATTAGCCATCCACGTACGATTGGTTTATAAAACATGACCAGCGTTATAAACCGGACATCCCATAGGTTTTAAAGGTATTCTTTATTTTACGTGTAGGTTTAACATTTACTAACCACTAATCAAGCACGTTAAACATGCACAACAAAGAATTATTTACACGGAGGCAGTGAAATTCATAAAGGAAAGACACAGATAATGAGAATAAATCAGAAAATAGTAGTTTTGTTTCTCTCAATGGCACCCCACTCCAAGACGTAGCGTCGTACGCCTATTTGGGCAGTAATACGGATAAAGATTTGGGAACTGATAGAGATATTAAAAAAAGAATACAAAAGACAGGAGGAGCTTTCATAGCATTAGGGAATTGTGGAGGTCAAAAGAAATTGAAAGAAATACTAAACTTAAAATTTTTAATTTTAATGTCAGATCAGTACTTTTGGGGCGGAAGCGTGGAGAACAATTAAGGAAATTACTAATAAATTACAGATATTTAATAACTGGTGCCTGCGCTGAATAAAGGGAATTAAATTGTATGATAGAATAACTAATGTAGAGATTTTGGAGAGAACTAAGCAGGCTCCCGCCCGTGTGTCACCGGGGCCCTCACGGGAAGCAAAGAATAGTGACACTGCACCCTACCAGGCATGTCGTAAAAGGCGACTAAGGGTAGGGTTGGGCGTGAGGTTGGCTACCTCATCCTGTAAAAACCATAGCCACAAAAACCAACCAACCATGGATAAGTCAAAAAGAGAAGCAAATAAACCCCAGCCAACCAAGATGAGCGGAGGCTCTTCAAATAGAAGAAGTATGACACGGTGTGGAGAAAGCCGTAAGGAGTCCGGATCGTTGACTTACCTCCTCTCAGCTAGGAAAACCTCCAGAATTGGCACCTGGAATGTTAGAACTCTCTATGATATAGGGAGAACAATGGAAGTAGCAAAGGAAATGAAACATTATAGAATTAGTATTTTGGGGTTATGTGAAACTAGATGGACTGGGACAGGGAAAAGTATTCTCAATTCAGGAGAAACTATTTTGTTCTCAGGACACACAGAGGAAAATTCGCCGCACAGGGAAGGAGTGGCCCTGATGCTTTCAAAAGAAGCAGACAGAGCACTAATAGAATGGGAAGCTGTGAGTCCCAGAATAATAAGAGCATCTTTTAGAACAGTAAAACAGAAGGTGAACATGTCGGTAATACAGTGTTATGCACCAACAAATGATAAAGATGCATCCATTAAGGAAGAATTTTACATGCAGCTTCAGAATATTATAAATAATGAAAGAAAGGGCAACTTAAAAATTTTGATGGGTGACTTGAATGCTAAGATAGGATCAGACAACACAGGTTATGAAGAAATTATGGGGAGACATGGTCTAGGAGAAATGAATGAAAATGGAGAATTGTTCACAAATTTTTGTGCAGGTAACCAGTATGTTATTGGTGGAAGTATTTTTCCCCATAAAAGTATACACAAGGCAACATGGGAATCACCAGACCATAAGACAACTAATCAAATTGACCACATATGTATTACCAAAAAGTTTAGATCATCCCTTTACGATGTTAGGGCTTTCAGAGGTGCCGATGTATTTACCGACCATTTCCTGGTGATAAGTAAAATCAAGTTGAAACTAAAAAGATATATAACATCTTATAATCATAGAAACCAATATAATGTAGGCTTTCTCAGAGATAACGAAATTAAGGAACAGTTCTCAGTTACGGTCTCTAATAAGTACCAGGTGTTGCAGCAGTTAGCTGAAGATGTCAACACAGAAGTCTGCTGGGATCAGATCAAAGGAATCTGGAATGAATCTTGCGTAGAAGTTCTTGGCAAGAAAGAAAGGAAACATAAAGCATGGATAACACCAGAAACCATTAAATTGATTGAAGACAGGAAAAGTAAAAAGGCAGAATTAAACAATAGCAAAACTAGAGCTGCTAAAGCTAGAGCTCAGGAGAATTACACAGAAGCCAACAAGGAAGTTAGGAGGCATATAAGGGCAGATAAAGTGAAACATCTAAATGATCTAGCAAAAGAAGCAGAGACAGCAGCAGCAAAAGGAAACCTCAGAGAACTTTACAGCAACACAAGAAAATTAGTAGGTAAATATAGCCAGCCAACTGGATCAATCAAAAATAGTCAAGGAAAGGTACTTACTAACACTAAAGATCAAATGGACAGATGGGTTGAATATTTTGAAATGCTTCTAAATAGACCAGGCCCAGAGGTTCCCCCAGATATCCAGCCTTTAGAAATGGAACTGAATATCAACTGTGAGATACCATCCAAAGAGGAAATTAGAAAAGCTATAAATCTTCTTAAGGAAGGAAAGGCGTCAGGCCCAGATGGTATCCCAGCTGAAGCCATCAGGACCAACATAAACACATCAACAGAATTGCTACATAGATTATTCAGTAAAGTCTGGGAGACCGAAGAAATACCAGCAGACTGGAGAGAAGGATATCTTGTGAAACTGCCCAAAAAAGGTGATCTACAGGAGTGTGAAAACTATAGAGGAATTATGTTGCTGTCAGTTCCTGGAAAAATATTAAGTAGAATTATTTTGGAAAGATTAAAAGATGCTATTGATAAAATGCTAAGAGATGAGCAGGCGGGTTTTCGGTCCAACAGATCCTGTACTGATCAGATAGCCACATTACGTATTATAATAGAGCAGAGCATTGAACTGAACTCACCACTTTACATTGGATTTATAGACTATGAAAAAGCATTTGACAGCATTGATAGGGAATCTCTCTGGAGGTTGATGGGGCGCTATGGAGTCCCACAGAGAATTGTCAACTTAGTAAAGGCAACATGTGAAGACATGAGGTGTCGAGTTCTTCGTGAGGGAGAGCTAGCAGATGCATTTGAAATAAAAACAGGTGTGCGACAGGGATGTCTTTTGTCGCCTCTCCTGTTTTTTACTGGCTATGGACTGGACTATGAGGGCAGTGACTGCTAACACCGAGAGTGGAATTCAGTGGACCCCTACGGGACAGCTTGATGGTCTGGACTTCGCTGATGATATTGCCCTTCTGTCCCATTCACGGAATCAGATACAAGATAAATCAAATATACTTAATGCGAGATCACAGCAGCTTGGTCTGAAAATCCATAAAGGAAAGACAAAGATAATGAGAGTAAATCAGGCAAATAGTAATGTGGTTTCTCTTAATGGCACCCCACTCCAAGACGTGGAGTCGTACACCTATTTGGGCAGTAATGTAGATAAAGATGGAGGAACTGATAGAGATATTAAAATAAGAATACAAAAGGCAAGAGGGGCTTTCATAGCACTAGGGAATTTGTGGAGGTCAAAAGAAATTAAAAGAAATACTAAACTAAGAGTTTTTAATTCTAATGTCAGGTCAGTGCTGTTGTATGGGGCGGGAACATGGAGAACAGCGAAGGCAGTTGCTAATAAATTACAGACATTCATTAACTGGTGCCTGCGCAGAATAGAGGGAATAAAATGGTATGATAGAATAACTAATGTGGAACTTTGGGAGAGAACTAAACAGGCTCCAGTGGATCAGGAGGTGAGGAGAGGACGCTGGCGTTGGATAGGGCACACACTGAGAAAACAGGAGAACAGCATAACTAGAATGTCTTTGCATTGGAACCCACAGGGGCATAGGAATAAAGGAAGGCCAAAAAACACATGGAGAAGAGAGCTGGAGAATGAGGTTAGAAAGATTGGGAGGACATGGGGAGAGCTCCATGTAATGGCGAAGGATAGAACGACTTGGCGTGAGTTGGTTGAGGGCCTATGCTCCATTGGGGGATAAAAAGGCAGAAGAAGAAGAAGCAGGCTCCAGTGGACCAAAAGATGAGGAAAAAACGATGGTGTTGTATAGGACACACATTGAGAAAACCTGAGAACAGTAAAACTAGAATGTCTTTGCATTAGAACCAACGGGGCATATGAATAAAGGAAGGCCCCCCCCCCCCAAAAAAAAAAAACCCACACATGGAGAAGAGAGCTTGAGAACGAAGCTAGAAAGATGGGGAGGACATAGGGAGAGCTATAAGTATGAGCAAAGGATAGAACGACTTGGAGCGAGTTGGTTGAGGGCCTGTGCTCAATTTAGGGATAGAAAGGCAGAAGAAGAAGAAGTAATGTAGTTTCTCTTTAGTTTCTGGCGATTTTGCAGAAGGCACTGTTCTTATCTCACAGTACCTTCTGCAAAATCACCAATTCGTCTTGTCCCTATCCGAATAAAATCCGGTAATTCATGCAGCAGGGGAAACCAACCCTGAGCTTCATGAACTCATGTGGGCCCACTCTCTGAGAACGTCCAGGAGCTCGTGGGCCGAAACATTTGTCGACGAGAGGTTAACTTCTACTGATGACTGGTAGACCCCTGCTGTACATGCTTCCCTGTGAGTTTCTTCTTATCTTAACAGTATCCCACTCGAAGCCGTGGAGTCGTACACCTATTTGGGCAGTAATGTAGATAAATATGTGGGAACTGGCACATATATTAAAATGTGAAAACTAAAAGCAAAGACTTTTCATAACACTAGGGAATTTTTGGATGTCTATAGAAATGACAATAATAGTACACTTAAAATTTATAGTTCTAATGTCAAATCGGTAATGTTGTATGGAGCGGAAACATGGAGAACAAATAAGGCAATTACAAATAAACTACATTTATTAACTGGCGCCCGCGCAGAACAGGAGGAAATAAATGGTATGCTAGAATCACTGATGTAGAGCTTTGGGGGAGAAACTAAACACGTTCCAGTGGGCCAAAAGGTGAAGAAAAGACACTGACGATAGACATTGTCCGGGGCTTCAAAGGGGTCAGTATGATATTATACTTTACTTTTCGGGTTCACATTCATTCATTCATTCATTCATTCATTCATTCATTCATTCATTCATTCATTCATTCATTCATTCATTCATTCATTCATTCATTCATTCATTCATTCATTTGTAACAGTGTTGTGCCATTATATATCACCTAGGGCTCGCAGTCTATTCTTCCATTCCGTTCTACCCTGTGCAGTCAGTTCAACATCATGGATGGAATCCAATCCAGCAGCTTTGGCCTCTCTCATCAACGTTCGTCGTAGGGTTTCTTTTGGGTGTCCCAGCTTTCTCAATCTCTTTATCTCCCATTGTAATGCCTGCTTGATGATTCTCTGTTGGCTTCTTCTCTGGATGTGTCCAGTTTATCGCCATCTTTATTGTGTTATACTGTTGATACTAGTGGTTGCCCAGACATTTCTCTTATTTCTTCATTCTTTTTGAATTCATCCTATTTTTGTTCATTATATTCCGTAGACATATTTTTTTTTTTCAAATGCATTAAACTTTCGCTCCAAGTATTGGATCTCATTACAGGTTTTCAAATCCTGTGTTTTTTTTTGTTTTACTTGACCTTTGATAAAAAAGATTACCAGATTAAAATAATTTTATTATAAAGAGAAAATAATGTCTTTTCCATCAGGCAATTCATTCGTTTCCAAGAAGATTCATTCAAAATGTATGGAGTACCGTCTACAAGTTTGAATTGTTGGCCTTATCGCACAGCTCACAAATTACACTTGTTTCGTTGGCAATTTAAACATTACAGGAAATGTGGGCGATCACAGAAGTAAACGGGAGCCGCGGAAGTCTAGCGGCCAGACATTCTCCTGCCCTCATGTGTCTCGGGTTTGAATCATCAAAGGGGCGGATTGCTTTATTCAAAAGTGACCTCAACTTCCATGTCGGGTCAGTCTAAAATAGGTGCCAGGTAGTGTCCTAAGCAGTAAAGGCGGCTAACGTTATGTAGACGTCGTCATTATTATCATCCTGTCATGTTATTATACGTCATGCATGGCCTGAAGACCATTCAAGTATTCTTTTCTACTCCATGCAATCCTATAAACAATCCTTTTAGAGTCCAGTCCATCAACTTTTGCCTCTCTGAGTAACGTTGGGAGGGGGGGGGGGGAGGTGTCTGAACTTTATCGTTCCTCAATGTGATTCTAGTGCTTATTTTTGTGCCAAATAGTGTGCGTGTCTGTTAACTGACGTCCCATGCGCTGGTTTCCCTTCTTTTCTGCGACTTTCTGCAGCAAATTAGTTTTGGCAGGTTAGGGTTAATAATGGCATCTTTTTGTAGGTTCTGAATTTCTATGCATTGCAGTCAATTTGTAGCTGCAGAAAAATACCGTTATCAGATGAATTCGACAGGTTCGAATCCCGGAAGGATGAACGCAGAAGAAGAAATCCTGAGTAGTCACTAAGGCTGTCAGTTTGTATGTTATCTACTCTGTCCTCTTATTTCCATTTCGTTGATCTACTTTATTGAGCCCTCAGTCAACTCGCGGGGTGGTATCGTATACCTTGTGCATCTCGTTCCACTCGTTTCCTATATACATCGCGTCAGTCTCTAATCTATGCGTTCTCTGTTTAATGTGCGATAAAAATGTTCTCTAAAATGAACAATGAACTATGAAAATGCTTCTTTATTCAAAAGGTTCTAGCACAAGTTAGTCTTATTATTATCATCAGATTCCCTCCATATGCGAGGTCTGCACGCTTATCAGTGACAAGTCAGGTGAGGCAGACATGCTGATCTTTACAGATGGGTCTGTTGTACTAAGGCATACGAGTATATGGGCATTTACAATTGCTCTGCACGCAGAACAGTTAAGGAAGCTAGTGGTGCCTTTTCTATGGCTACCAGTAGTATGCCGATGAAGGTGGTACCGGTGACACAAGTTGTTATGTAGCTGAAATCACAGGACTATTCCCACATGTGTCTGCTGAGTTTCTTTGATTCTATGAGCAATATCAGGCGGGTCGAGCCAGGCTCCGCACACACAGTGGATTGAGCCATTGCGAAACATGTATGTGCATGAAGTTACCTGCATCTTTTTTCTAGGATATGCAGTTGTTGTTGGCAATGAAAGAACTGATAGACTGGCCAGTTCTTTCTTAGCTGTAGATGGCCACTCTATGGATCCTGCTGACATTGTTAATGAACTTAGAGAGTTAGGACGATCCGAGCATTTCTGGAGCTGTGTGTCCATATCGCTGCTAAGAATACGAGAATCGATAGCAAAGATCCGCTCAGCCAAGGAGTAGCACTATTAACTGCGGGACGCTGATGAATATGTTGAAGGGGGAATCGGAGCACCCATGGAAGTGTCTGGAGTGCTGTGATGATAACTCAACTCATGACTCATTAATGTTTGTAGTTTATTAGTAAATGTTTTAACCGCTCTTCGTGTTTCTGCTCCATACAGCAATCCTGATGTAGTGTTAGTGTTAAATAATGTAGCTGCTAGTTTTAATTTATAGTTTTGATTAACAAAGACCTCCCAGTGCTGTGGTACATCCTATTTTTCTTCTTCTTGTATATATGCGTCTTTATTTATGTCTGTCTGTTTCTTGATCTTTGTCTACATTGTTGCAAAAATAGGTTTATTGAACATTCGCGCCACATAACCGGAACTCATAGATGTATTTTTGATGTCTATGCATATAAATTCGTCAGCCAGGTCAAAATTGCTTTTTTTCCACATTTCAGACAACGCCATCTTTCTCACAAAAATTGCTATCATAAAAGGATTTGAAGATTTAAACCTGCAATTTTTGGTAATTGTTGTTTGCACTTGGTGATATCGATTTAGATTTTTAAGTCGTTACATTCGCAAGCATTTTTAGTTATTTATGAAATAATTTCGTCATAAGTGTTTAAATGATTTAAGTATTACAAAAAGTGTGCATTTTAACAAACTCTGTTTAAGTGAATTTGAAGCAATTTTCAAAAGATTTAAGCTGTCTTGTTTATTAAGTGTCGGGGCAGTAACAGTGCAGTGGCTAGACGATGGTATTCTGATCTAAGATCCTGGATTCGCATCCACAATTTTTTTTTAGCATAAAAAGAATGCTACGTGTGTTCCACGGTTCACTCTTCACAGGCTATGTTTTGTTTTTTGTTTTGAACCATATGTTTCTCATCTAGCTGGTAGTTTAACCCCTTCTGTCGTAATTTTAAGTTGACTCATATTTTTCTGCTGCGGGCCATGCGCCTTGTCTTGGTTTCGACAGTGGTATAAAAAAAGCCGACCGTCCAGGAAGCAATGGCAAACTACTGGACGTATTTGCTTAGAAAAACTTCACAACAGCCAGGGGCTGTTGGGGTTGGTTCTGCAACGTCCTGTAAAGGATACGCAACTAACCATTGTTCTCTATATCAGCGGTTCTCAAACTAGGTGCTGCTATACCCAGGGGTGCCGGAAGCGTATACCAGGTGTGCTGCGGCAATTATCAGGAATGTTTCAAAATCTGCTTGAGATCAGCGATGACAGCAGTTTAAAATATAAATACTATGAAGGAAGCCAAAAAGTATGCAGGTGTATTAAGAAAAAAATGCTATCGGCAAGGCTGCAGTGCATTCTCGAGGTACGCATACATACACAAACAGATACAGGAGAAACCTTCAAGTGATTTGAGGGTACAGTTAACTAAATTTCCCATAAACATAAAGAAAAAAAAAAAATGAAAAACAATCCCCCAAACAGTTGCATTTTTCTCGCTAAAGACAAGCAATTGCACTGTATTTTGTTTCCATTCTTTTCCTTAGTATTCAAACCGCTTTAAGGGTAAGTGTACCACGAACATATTTTTTTTTTTCTTGACAAGGGAGCCACGGTAAAAAAATGTTTGAGAAACGCTGCTTTATAGTACCATTATTAAAAACAATTCAGACTTAATTATTAGAAACACGTGGTTAGGACACATTGGAAACACATAGTTTGGACAAATTAGTAATACATGGTTAGGACACACTAATAACAAGTGTACAGGACACAGTGGTAACACATGGTTAGGACACATTAGTAACACCTGGTTAGGATACACTTACAACAAGTGTACAGAACACATTACTAACTCATGATTCTTTGCCTGCTGCCTTTCTAACCTCAACCAGCTGACGCCAAGTCGTTCTATTCATCGCCATCGCATGCAGGGCTCACCGTGTCCTTCCCATATTTCTAACTTTACTCTCTAGCTGCCTTCTCCTTGTGTTTGTTTGGTCTTCTTTTATTTCTATGCATCTGTTGGTTCTAGTGCAAAGACCTTCTAGTTATATTTTTCTCAGGTTTTGTCAGTGTGTCCCTATCCAAAACCAGTGTCTTTTCTTCACCTCTTAGTCTACTGAAACTTGTTTAGCTCTCTCCCAAAGCTCTAAATTAGTGATACTATCACACCATTTCAATTCCCTCTATTCTGCTCAGGCACCAGTTAATGGATGTTTGTAGTTTGTTAGTCGTGCTCCGGGAAGATGATGCCAGGTGTCCACATGTTTTGGTAAACAACAAAATCCTATCTACCGTCCAGAACATGTCTTAGCATCCATTTTAGCCTGGATCAATCTGTGAGATAAGGTCATTTATACAATATCCAATCGGTTGCAGATTCGAACCCAAAAATGTCGGCTTCGTAGGAAATTGTCTTGACATTATGGCACGGAGGGTGATCTGTGTCAAAAAGCTTGAGATAATCGAGCCACAAGGCTGTGGACATAAATTATTACTTACACATAGGGTCATAAATTACATGATGAAATAAGGAATATATTTCGTTAGATGATGCACTTTATGTCAGACAACGCGGTCCTGAATTTCCCTTGATACAGTTGACTGTAAATAATTTATAGTTACAGCCATTAAGGTTCTTTGCATAAAAACTGACAGCATACAGCAATTTGTGTCTGTGAGAGCTGGATGCAAACTGACGTGGATGAGTTCTACCCGTCACTATCACATACAGCTCTTCCCGAGTCCTCCCCATCTGTTTAACTTCATTCTCTAGTTCCCTTCTCCTTGTGTTTTCATTTATTTCGGTGCATCTGTTGGTTCCAGTGCAAAGACATTGTAATTACATTGTTTTCATGTTTTCTCAGCGTGTGTCCAATCCAAGACCAGTGTCTTTTCCAAACCTCTTGGTCCACTGAACTTGTTTAGTTCTTTCCTAAAGCTCTACATTAACATTCTATCGTACCATTCAGTTCCCTCAATTCGGGCAGTCACCAGTTAATGAATTCTTGTAGTTTGTTAGTCGTGCACCAGGCAGATGATGTCAGATGTCCACATGTTATGATAGTCAACATCCCCGCTTTCTCTTCCGCCTAGGACATTTCCCAGCACACATTTTAGATTCGAACGATCTGTGATTTATACAATATCCGATAGGTTACGCATTCGAACCCAAACCTATTGAGTCAGTAGGAAATCGTCTTGACGTCACGGAGGATGACCGGTGTCAAAAACGCTTACAAGTAACGAGTCAGAAGGCTGTGGCATAGATTATTACTTACGCCAAGGACATACATTACAAGACCAAATAAGGATTGTATTTTTCTTGCTGATGCGCTGCCTATGAGACGAGACAATCCTGGATTTCCCTGAACTGTAAATAATTGATAGGTACAGCCACGAGAGTTCACGGGACCAGGCTCTCTCGAGGCCGATCAATTAGGCTTGCCGCGACTGCTGTGTTGCTCTCTGGACCCGTAATTCGTTTTCGTAATCCCAGATCTGTTGTGCTACCATATTTCTACGCTCTTTAGTCCAGGCTTTTGACCACCACGTAACTCCCCTGCCCTAGACCCATTAATTCCCTCAGTTTCAGTCTGTTTTTACCATTGTTTTAGGGTGGTTTTTTTAGAGGGTCGTAAGTCTGAAGATTTAGCTCAGCATGGCTTGTGCTGTTGCAGGCTAGGATGTTTACTCTTGCACCCACACAGAAAAACTTCACTGTCTTACCAGGGACCGAGCCAGAGTGTCCCGCATGAGAGTCCGACGTTGTAACTACTCGGCCAGCCGATCATACATGGTATATTCAAGTCCAGAATATTATTCTATTTTCTGTCTTATAATACCAGTGGATACTGGTGCATATGTATTATAGCTCCAATAGCTAGATTTAATTTTAATTATGTTAACTTTCACGCGATTGCTATTGTTCCATTTAATAGGATTTCTTACCTTTTTCTGTAAATAACTTCCCAACTCATTACAATTCTCATGACTAGTATAAAATGTACAGTTGTCAGCAAACAGATCACATGTTTTACTTAGATGTAATGGAAGGTCGTTAATATACCTGGCAAAAAAAGTAGTGGACCTAGAATCGATCCATGAGGACACGCCTATATTTAACTGTGTGGATTCTGACAGACAGTTATCGAAGTATACTGCTTGCCGTTTATCACATAAAAATGACCGCATTATTTTGACCAAGTTATCATTGGTTTTTAAGGTTTTTAAATTTGTTAATGAGAATATCATAATCTAACATATCGAAGGCTTTCGTAAAGTCAACCAGCACTGCCCGACAAATGTTACCAGTGTTGATATTAAAATGCCAGTTGTCAGTCATTTTTGTCAATGCGGCATGGCAAGAATGTTTAGGCCTGAAGCCGGATTGACTATCATTTATTCAATTCATCATCATCATGTAGCAGAACGTCGCTCTCATCACAGTCTGCCTGAAAGAAACTCGGTCTCTCGCCAGTTCTCCTGCCTCATATACTTTCATACTCAAGGAGTCACTTATATCCTGTGCCCATCTTCGTGTCGGTCGACCCCTGCCCCTCCTTCCCAGTACCATGCCTTCTGCTAACGTTTTTTTTTTTTTTTTTCAATCCGTTGTGGCGCTTGATAGGACCAAAATATTTCAGCTTCCGAGAAAGGATGCTGTTTATTAGCCAATCTTCCTTGATGTTCAGATCTTTTAAGATGTAAATATTTCTCCTCTTCTTTGTCCAAGATATTCTGAGAATCTTTCTATAGCATTTCAGCTCAAAAGCCCCTATTCTCTTTCTTAAGGACTGAGAGATAGTCCACGACTCACATCCGTATGTAGCCACAGGAAAGATGCATGCTCTCAAAATTCTAATTTTTATCTCCTTTTTATTAAATTGTAAATAGTCCGTGGCGACAGCATGCGGCGCTAACTCCTCTTTTCTACACCTACCTACACAGACTGTAATGACAGTTTTTGTTGTTGTTGTTGTTGTTGTGATGGTGGTGGTGGAAGTGGTTGCAGTAGTACTGGTACTGGATGGGTGATGTGGTAGATGTTACACTGGCAACATTTACTTCTCAGTACGTACAACTTAAATGACACTACAGGCTATTTACAATATTTCGTCTGGGGATAAAAATATTATTTTAAAGTTCTCATTTCTTAACTATTTCTATTTTAATAATTTCACCATGGATGATTTTTTTAAATCCTTCGGAGAGGGAGATATGACTTCGCCAAGTGATTATTTTTCCATTCTTCGGAGAGGGAGATATGACTGGGGGAACGGGGGGGGGGGGGGGGGGTTGGGGTGTCCAAGAAACAGTTAGCTGAGAGAGGTTAACATATTATTTTAATGTTCTCATTTCTTAACTTTTTCTATTTTACTAATTTCGCCAGGTGATGATTTTTGAATCCTACGGAGAGGAAGATATGATTGGTGTAGATGGTGGGGGGGGGGGGGGGGGGGTTATGCCAGACACAGTTAGCTGAGAGAGCTTAAAATATTATTTTGAAGTTCTCATTTTTGAACTATTTCTTTTTTAATAATTTCTCCATGGATGATTTTTCAAACTTCGGAGAGGGAGATATGACTGGGTCCACGGGAGAGGGGGAGGAGGGGGGGGGGGTATGACAGACACTGTTAGCTGAGAGCGATTTTCTTTCCTCTCCATTACACCATTCTGGGCCACAGCAACGCGTGGCCGGGTATAGCTAGGGCATAATATGCCAATAACAATCATTTCTATTTTAAAAAAAAGAGGGGGGGGGGAATTGATTGATTACTCTTTCTTTATTTCTTATGGGAAGATTCGGTTGAAATTCTTCCTGTCTGGTATACGTCTCGTGACCTGGAACGGATAAGGGAGGCATAGCAAAGTGCCACTAGCCTTTTTGGCTAGGGGTAATGAACGCAGTTTTATAATCTCAGCATACCAAGGTCGCATATTACTGCAGGCGATGTAACATCTGGTTGCTTTGTGCAGATTTCCGCAACTGTAGGACAAACTACTGAACATATGTTTGCCTAGTAAACAACGATAAATGATGGCATCAGTCTAAAATGTCCTGTACAGGATATGTAACTTATTTAACTGCAGAGTGTAAGTGCAGATATTTCTGGTTGTAAGTAATTCTGCCTGTAGCGTAAATATTTCCATACTGAATCCATTAATGGATTTGCTTATAGCAATTCCTGGCATAGCTATGGCGGTTCTGATTATTATACTTGCCAGCCCCTTATTCTAAGGTACCCAGAATGTTTTGGTGCTTATGATTTCATTAGGCAATTTCACGATTTGTAGCCTGCTTTTAATTAATAGAAGACTGGCTCCTAAAAACACTGTTAAAACGAACACAAGGCAGCCTTCTGCCAAATTGCTTGCAGCTGGCAAAGAACCCAGCACTGCGGAATTACACAAAGCGTTCTCAGCGTCTAAGTTACAGACGCCAGGATTCTGAAGTCAGAACTGATCCCCTTGTTTAGCTTCACTTGTTTAGCTACCCTTGTTTAGCGCCCTTGTTTAGCTTACATTGTTTAGCTCCCCTTGTTTAGCTACCCTCGTTTAGCTCCCCTTGTTTAGCTCCAATTTTTTAACTACCCGGATTTAGCTCCCCTTGTTTTGCTTCTCTTGTTTAGCTCCCCTTGTTTAGCTTTCCTTGTTTAGCTCCCATTGTTTACCCTAAAATTAGTGACTGGAAGTAAGGGAATGTTGTGGGAAACCCAAATAGCGTCCTGTATGACTAAATATAATAACACTGAGTGAAAAGGCAGTGGTATGTGTAGTTAGATGTAGTAATTTGTGAGTTGAGTTAAGTGAAGAATTAACACCACAGCATTCGGATCATTCCCATGCATGTTCCGTCCTCATCTTTAACAGCCGGCGCAGAGTTCCAGTACTGATAGTACCAGTCACAATCTGGTTATATGTCCGTCTTAAAAGTGAATCACTAAGTAGCATCGTGTGTGATTAAATGTGATAAAAATTAGAGTGACACACAAAGTAGCACCATGTGCGACTGAATGTAGTAAACGGTGAGTGAAACAGTAATACCACGCTAGTCTGCACAATAATAGTATGACCGAAAGCCTTCTTAGATAGAGAGAATCGACTTTGTGGCATCGAGATTTGTTCCAGTTGACCCAGTTTCTCTCCGCAGAACGGCTAGTCGCATCAGATGGCTCAAATCGAAGCATCAAAGGACTCAAATACTCCATAGCTTCAGCGAACATTCACAGGGATCCCCCCCCCCCCCCCCTCGCAACTCGCAAAAATTGCACCGGTGAACTGAATAGCTGCATCTCTCAAATTGAACTTGCAGTAGTCAGAGCTTGAGGCAAACCGATTAACCGGCCTAGCTACAGAGACTCCCTAACAACATGTGAGGAAAGGACCCTTTTACGGCGTTCGTACATCGGGTATACTCTATACTCATATTAAAAAATATATATTTTGTAACCAGCCTGCATTCAATGGGCGATGTGGTCAACGTTTCACACACACCACACACACACACACACACACACACACGCACGCACGCACGCACGCACGCACACACACACACACATCTCTCTCTCTCTCTCTCTCTCTCTCATCGCATATATATATATATATATATATATATATATATATATATATATATATACGTACACAGACACACTCTACACATTGGAATCAACTGATCATAATCTGTAAGGTAACACAAGTATATTAGTTTTAGTCAGTACGTGGCCTTATATAATATATTTAGTAGATTGTTTATCATTGAGGGGTTCATGAAAAAAAAAAGGCGAAACTACCTTCCCCTAAAGAGCCATAATGTTGTGGTGCGCACACTTTGGGAAATACTGGCCTAACCACTTCGCTCCCACTGCTTAAGGAAAACGACAGTTATTATCCAGGCTTTAAGTAAAAAGGGAGATAGCAGAGAAACAGTTTAAAAAAAGTTCAACTCATTCGTTAAAAATAAAAATAAAAACATTGTTACTTAACTCCAGTAAAGGTTATCTATTATTGACTTTAGCGTTGACATAAAAAAATACGTAGAAACCTTGTTGCAAATAGCACCACTGACATAACAGCCAGAATGAGATCTTCGAATTTCACCCCTGTTCTAGTAATCGTTTAAGAGCAGGCGCTTTGACTGACATATACAGATGGACATATTGATTTACAGTTATATATATATATATATATTATATATATATATATATATATATATATATATATATATATATATATGTGTGTGTGTGTGTGTGTGTGCTTGTGTGTGTATATCATACAACAACAGCTGTAAATTATATCAACATCACAATCATCATCATGTTGTGGTGTTCATACGTCAAGTATAGGCAGCAGTCTATTTTCCATCCTGTTCTTTCTCCGAAAATTTTTTCGATATCGGGAAAGGAATCAAGTCCAGTACTTTAAGTTAATGTATCAGTTAGTCGTCTTTCTGAGTTTAAAAAAAAAAAAAAAACTTCATATTTATTCAAAGAAAACAGGTATTGACTTATTTCTGTGTTTTAGTATCAAAAAAAAAAAAAAAAAAACTTAAAAAAAAAAAACAAAACACGCATTGCTCTTCTCGTTCGTTCTTTCTACTTCCACTTCACGTCTTTCTATTCCGTATGGACCGACCATTTCTGTAAATTCACAGACACATCCGGATGGTCTCGCATCTGTCAGAAACAATATATGTCATCCCCACTACAGAGTATTGCTCCCAGACTACCAGTTCTAACTGTTCAGTTGTAAGGGCTCTAACTGTTTAGTACAAGACACGGAGACCGTATGAGTTGACAGTTATAATATAACGTTGAATCTTTTATGAAATAGTGCTACTTATCTCTTACCGTCCCTGAAGGGCACAGAATAAGTCCAGTGTGGAGAGTTGTGTAGGGAACAGACAGCAAAGTGATAAGGGTGTTCACTAGTGCCCCTTACAGTCGTTGCCATCGTCATCATTACCATCATCATCGTCATCCCAATCATTATCATCATCATCACAAATTTCATACTCAATGAAGCATCAGAGGTCACGGGTAGTTTGCCAAATTTGAAAACTTTCTCCGGTGCACGACTGTGTGTTTAGGAGAAACAGCAGGCAGACATATTAGCTAGCTCTGCTACAAAAAGTAAAGTAAAGGACCCTTTTCCACGCCTTTCAGGCGTATTGCGTATATGGTGCTAGATCTATATTTTATAGACCAAATGACACTGGCGTGTGATCTGGTCTGCATCACGCCGGTCGCCTTTACTTCCTTGGACTTTACCTAGTACCCACTCAAAGCTGGGTCGATATGGGAGCCAAGGTAATTTTAAAAAAAGTATGGCAGCCGTCAGGAACCGAACCCACAACCTTCCCATATGCAGGCGAGCGTATAGCTGCTAGACACCGGCGGCTCGCTAGCGCTGCTACACCTGAGCTAACTCTGATGCACAGCAAGCTAGTTGTGGTCAAGGCCCTTCAGTAACAAATGAACCACGACCGGCTCCAGCTGACGGGCCGTGCTGTTGACGTCATCGGGTCAGGCTAACAACGCATTAACGCAGCGGTTCTAAAACAAGGAATAAACTTTTCTCGACAGTGGAGGGGCAAGACAACTTAAATTTAAACTTTTAAGTATCTACAGGCCTTCTTTAATAATTTCACAATTTTTAGCCGACTTTTCTTGATTATTGCCGCGGCACCCCTGACATACGCTCACTGCACCCCAGGGTGCCTCGGCCCCCAGTTTGAGAACTGCTGCGTTAACGCATTATTAGCCCGACCCGGTGACGTCAGCAGCACGGCCCGTCAGCTAGAGCTGGTCGTGAATGAACCGTGCAGAAGAACAAATCCATCATCTCTCTGGAAGGAATCATACAGAGTGGAGTGCCCATGGGATCTGGCCGACGCTCAGATTTCAAAGGAAAGGCAAACAATCAGAACACTGCTGGTATAATCGGAATAGGAACTCTTCTCTGGCTGCTAAAGATAGTGACTGAGCACTTATGGGAATCTCTTGAGTGTCTAATGTCAGTTCTCAATCGCCATATGGATTTTCATCCAAATCCTACGTATCATCAATATTATCATCACAATGATGATACAGATCATTCATACCACCATCAGATTACCATTGTCATCACCACTATCATCATCAAGTAGCTTGCTGAGTGGCATGACAGATAAAATACGATTCTGCTACTGTTCTTTCTAATTCGCCATAGCGCGGATAAAAGATGGAGTGAGAGAGAGAGAGAGAGAGAGAGAGAGAGAGAGAGAGAGAGAGAGAGAGAGAGAGAGAACGAACAAACGAATGAACAAACTTTATTTTGAAAGGGTTAAGAATTGGGCACGCAGGCCCGTCTAACATTCTGCCCTTCCACTCCGCTCCTTTCATACAATGTTTTATTTTTACCTCATTTCAGAGAGAGAGAGAGAGAGAGAGAGAGAGAGAGAGAGAGAGAGAGAGAGAGAGAGAGAGAGAGAGAGAGAGAAGAGAGAGAATATGAATTGTTTAAAAAAAATATTGTCGGATCTCTAAAGGAGATGTGCACGGACAACTCAGGTGTTTGAACAAGACGAACGTCCACAACCTTTCCCCGGGGTTTAGAGCCGGGAAACAGTAAGCAAAATAATCAAAGACCCTCAGAAAACGACGAGACTACCTTATAGGAGTCAAAACATTACCATCTTTTTTATTGGGGGTGGGGGGAAGGGGGTGGGGTGGGGGAGGGGTGGGTTCCATTTGCCTGTCAGCCTCAACTCTTTGAGTCCCAGCGGGTTTAGCATCACAGGTCCAAGGGGTAGTCAAGAGAGACGTAAAATCGGCGCATCATGCGTTCATTGGGTTTCTAAGTAGGAATCTATGAACGTATGATGCGTTCCTTGGGACTCAAAGAGTTAAATGTGTGCCAGGTAAGGAAAGAATTAAAGGCGACTAGCGTACTGTTGACACAACACCCATCGAGTATCGACTGGTCTATAAAATATAGAATCAATTAATCAGGTGCCGTCTCCACAGTGAGGGTTGGCTGCAGTGGATCTCCAACAAACCCTGTCTCTCGTCCTGGTTGTACACTCAGACTGCTGCCCGACCATCTCTTGTTGTTGTCCTCCCACTTGTATCTTTACCTACCTCTTGCTCTCTTGCCTTCTACCTTTCTCTTCAGTATGGGTTTTAAAAGTGTATCACGTGGCTAAAAGAGGTCAATTGTCTCTTTGTATTTCTTTCAGCAATTCTCTTTTCATTTATAGTTTTCCCAGAACCTCTTTACCTGAATTTTTTTGTTTCCATCAAATATTGAATATTCTGCATATCCACATCTCCAGAGAGTCAATTCGATTATCTTCTTCAGAGAGTCAATTTGATTTTCTAGCTGCTTGTTCATTGTCCAAGGTTTCGCACCACATAGCAGAATTGAGTATACATACTATTTGACGTTTCTCATTTTTAGTGTGTTGCTTATCTCTCTCGCTGTCAGTAATTTGCACATCTGATTAAAGACAGCTTTTGCCATTCCTCTTCTCTTTCTGATTTCTGTGTCGATTCTTCAATCATCGGTTACGTACGTGTCCTAGATAGACACAAAATAGGTCTTGCACCACATGTCCAATACACCCGAAGGCGTGGCAATGTGTCACATGTTTACTTACCATTTGCACATATGATCCATCAGGATCCATAAAAAAGTGTTTATGCCATATAAAGATGACAGTGAAAACAGTTCGGTTCTGGCACATAGTCAGCGAGCCAGTCAACAGATCTGTGATGATATTATTCCTGTGCGTGACCTTGAAAGCTGGATACGGCTTGTGTCCGTTACTAACTTTTGTTTTGTTTTCCCTCGCTCTGTTTTGATATGACGTGCTATATGGCTTCTACGTTTAGGACACCAATGGTTTTACTTGTATTTTTCTGATTTTTATTAAGCGGAACATAATATTTGTGTACTGCTTTGTGTAGGTAACTATATACACTGTGTGTGCCTTTTGTTTAAGTACGTTTCGACTTTGTGTGTGTGTTGTTTTGTTGATATTATGATATTTCTAACACTCAAAGGAAAGGCGAGATGGATGTACAATCAGACAGTTACTGGTACCATCGGAGTTGGAACTCTTCGCTTGCTGCTGAAGATGAGGACAGAGCACGTATGGGAATGTCCCAGTGCTATGATGTCGAGTCATAATTTAACAAATTACACTCTTTTGTTGATATTGTTTATATACTGCTTGAATATTTATAGTCTTGTGAAGGAAAATATAAAGTTATATTTGTTGTAGGTGTGAATATTTATTGTCTGTGTATGCATTGTTTTGTGTTACTGAAATATCAAGAAAAGATATAAACACGATCGAAAAGTATATTGGCAAGCTTCACAATATAACAAATACAAACAAAACGTGAACGTTGCCGCTATTGAACCTTCATCAGCACATACAAATTAAACAATACTACATAGATACACAAAATCACTTATCTCGATGCGGCCAGGTCGGTTGTTACTCAGCAGAATGAACACACGTGTCAGCTGAGGGAATAAATACCCTCCTGTGTAACTAAGCAACATGTATACACTGTTTTTGTATAGGTAAATATAAATGCGCTATCTGTGTTTATGCTCTCTTGTGTAGGAAAGCATATTTACCGTATGTACCTATACTGCCTTGTACTGTCTGTACCTGTACAGTATTTTTGACGGAAGAATATTTGAACAAGACACAAACAATAGATTGCACAATTTTTTGTCTGGCATATTTCGCTGTAGGAACAAAACTCCGACTCTACAAGAGCATCATTTTGCCAGTTCTTCTTTATGGAGCAGAATGCTGGAGAATGACCAAAAAGGATGTACACAAGCTGTCCACATTCCACCACACATGTCTACGTAGAATTATCAAAATTTTCTGGCCAGATACCATCCCAAACACTAAACTACTTCAAGTCACAAACCAAGAAACTCTAGACAGTATGATAACCAAGAGAAGATGGAAATGGCTTGGAGACGTTATGAGAATAAATCCTGATATACCTGCCAAAACAGCTCTAAAAATGATTACCAGAGGGAAAGAGAAAACAGGAGCGCCCAAAAACAACATGGAGACGAACGATCGAAAGTGACATGAGTGCGGCATTTTTGGCTTGGAAAACTGCATTGAAGATTGCACAGGACAGGAAAGCATAGAAAGTCCTCTCTGAAGCCACATGTGCCACTAGGCCTAACGAGAACTGATGATATTTCGCTGTATCTCGTCAGATGCATACTATAGTAACAATTACATAAATAAAGCGAATAAGTGAATCCTTTATAACTGAAGTACTATTTAGACAATTATATGTACTGTTTGCTGCAAGTAAGCATGTTCATTGCAGTGTACTTAAGTACTGTCCGAGCCCATACTGCCTTAGGCGGGTAAGCAAATATATCGTCTGTGTCTGACTGACTTTCTACCCGACCAGGAC
This sequence comes from Candidula unifasciata, assembly GCA_905116865.2. Classification (NCBI taxonomy): domain Eukaryota; kingdom Metazoa; phylum Mollusca; class Gastropoda; order Stylommatophora; family Geomitridae; genus Candidula; species Candidula unifasciata. The sequence goes on from CAJHNH020004112.1 coordinate 1,088,531, forward strand.
ATCACACAAGCGATAAACACCCGATGACACAAAGTGCCACCTTGTGGATGAGAATCGATATGGAGAGGTCCCAGAAACCGCATTCAGACAATTTGCCATATTTATGGCCTGCCTATATTGCAGCCCCTGGCAAAAGCTAGGGTGGGGCTTCAAATAACAAAAAATTCTGTCCTAAAAAGGACGAAACACTTATTGATAGTCTGTGTCTGCAATAGCTTGTTTAGGTACACACAAACACTGCCTCCTGTGAGTGGGTATCAGGTAAAGTTCTGGGAAATAAAGGCGACCGGCATGATGCTGACCACATCACCTATCGTGCCTATTGATCTATAAATTGTTGGTCTATCTCTATATACCCATTACGTCAAAACTCGTGGAAAAGGGTGATAAAAATACAAATACACTGTCTTTGTTGGTGCTGTCTTTTTATGTAGGTAAACATATAGGTTAGGTGCGTATCCTTTACAGGACGTTGGAGAATCAGCCCAAACAGCCCCAGCTGTTGTGTAGTTTTTCTAGGCAAATTACGTCCAGTAGTTTGTCATTGCTTGCTGGGCGGTCGGCTTTCTTGATACCACTGTCGAAACCAACGCAGGGCCCATAGCCTGCAGCTGGGATCGAACCTGGCATCCCAGCATTACGAAGCGTTCGCATCGACTTAGCCATAGAGCCGACAGGTGAACTGTCATGTATAGGAAATAAAATACACGTTTCATATTTGTGCCAAGACACGCAGGCGTTCAAGGAAAGGAGCAAGCTGCTTGGCTTGCAGGTGAAGGTAGGAAAAGCCACGGACCACGCTGATATTCTGAATGCTCTACGAGAAGTAAGACGTTTGCAAGAACTAAGTGATGACTGAATCTGCTACCTTGACCAGAATGTAAGAATAGCATGTTAAAAGCAGTGTGGCCAGACAAGAGCACTATGCAGGAAGCTAAAGAAGAATAAGAAACTCACGCAGAACTGGTGTCGTGGGCGTTTACATGATGCGAGATTTACTAAGAAGGGAATCCAGCACTAATGGACCGAATTGTTCGATGTAACTAACTAACTAACTAACTAACTAACTAACTAACTAACTAACTAACTAACTAACTAACTAACTAACTAACTAACTAACTAACTAACTAACTAACTAACTAACTAACTAACTAACTAACTAACTAACTAACTAACTAACTAACTAACTAACTAACTAACTAACTATATTCTGCCTGTGCCAGTCTGACGTGTGTACAAATGCTGATGACATAAGCTTACGTTGATGGAACATTCCCCGTCTGAAATATTTTGTATAATGAGAAAAACAATGTTTTACTAAATTCAATAGATAAGCAAGTAAAGCTCATACTATCTTGTGTAGATGAGCAAATAGGACCACTATTGATAAGAATAGATAGGGAAATACGGTCTCTACTGTCTGTTATAGATGCACACACACACACACACACACACACACACACACACACACATATATATATATATATATATATATATGAATATAATATGAAACTGTGAAACTATGGACACAAGGTTTTGCTTTAATGCCACGAATCTACATTATTAACATCATTAAAAAGATGCCCTCCAGAAAGAATAAATATTGGTATTGTCTCTGATCCCAGCCTGTGAGATAAACAGTTCCGCGTAATCCGCGCTTTTTTGTTGTGTTACTAATTATTTAAAGATCACAAATGCCGAGGTATTGGTAAGAGGAGGAATCACATCAGCTTCCTCAATGCTCTGTCTACAACGGCTCAGGTGGCTGGGTCACACCTGGAGAATGGGGTATCATCAAGTTTTGTGTCTCGTGGACTCGTGAGAACAAAAAGCCATGGACCGGGTTGTGTGGAAGAGGAAAAACTAGGAAGAGAATGAGAATGGAGACTGCAGAAAGGATCAGAGATGAGCTCCTGAAGAGAAACACACTAAAGACACATGTTAGCAACGATGGTCCTGAAATGCTATGATATAATTGTCGAAGACTTTTCTTAACGCGGGCGGGTCTTTCTAGTCACACTCGCCATGACCATGGGCTGTGTCCTATGCCTCCACAAAGCGCAATATAACACTTTCGTCTGGAAAGACAGAAAAGTTCCAATCCAAACCATTTAATTATATAACATCAGATCAGCTGTCATTTCTGAAATAGAGATATATATGCCTCTCAACATGCTGCTAAAGTTTAACATTTTACTTCCTTGGAGGACCACAAACTGGGTTTGATCACGTGCATTTGAAAACAAAAGCCTGAGGGAAATATTGATCATAAATGGGATTAATTCAAACGGGAGGAAGAAATAAGAGAAATGTCGTGGAAACCACTGGTAACGACAGTTGTAAGACAGAGAAGATGACGCTATTTTGGACAGCTTCTGAGAAGAAAAGAACAGAGAACCACCAAGCAGACACTTACATGGGAAATAAAACGTTTAAGGAAGTGAGGACGTCTAAATGAAATCCTGAAAAGCACGTTAATATGTGTAAGTGAGAGAGAGAGAGAGAGAGAGAGAGAGAGAGAGAGAGAGAGAGAGAGAGAGAGAGAGAGAGAGAGAGAGAGCAGAGAGGTCAAAGCAGCTGGACCGAAAGCCATCCGGAATCTCGAAAGGTTCGCACATAATAGAACTGATTGGAATAGACTGAAAGCATTATATGACATGTAGTGGCACAACAGCAGAAAACGACGATGATGATGATGACTCTCCTTCCTATCTGGTTGCAGTCCCGGTAGAGTAGTGGGCACATTCTCGCATTCCGTCAGAGAGTTCAAATCAGCATCGTGGTATATGTGTTCTCAAATTTATCCTTGGCTTCCATGTCGACTCAGCCTAATTTGGGTGCCAGTGAAGAACATTTGAAGTAATGGCAGCCAGTGTGACGATAAACACATCATCTAAAAAGTGCCGATCGGTCTAAAATAAAATGACTTCAGCCTGATGCGGTACTGATGTTGAAAAGGCTCTTTTATTTTCATATCAGTATTACTGTGTTGACTGACTGACTGACTTTCTACCCCACCAGGACATCACACAAGCGATAAACACCCGATGACACAAAGTGCCACCATGCGGATGAGGATCACCGTGGAGAGGTCCCATAAACCGCGTTCAGACATGTGGCCATATTTATGGCCTGCCTATATTGCGGCCCCTGGCAGAAGCCAGGGTGGAGCTTCCAATAACAAAAAATTTCGTCCTAAAAAGGACGAAGTTGGATAGAACAACGATTACTGTGTTGTACACTCGTGAAAAACAACGCAGACTTCAGAGAAGGCAGATGCAAGACATTAAAAATACATATTTATGAAAGCACACAGGGCTAGATAATCTGCTAGATAGAGACTTTCATGTGTGCTGAGAAGAGAGTGACCTTCTATGAAGGTCCTGCAGGCTGATGATGAGACACTCGTAAGAGAAACTGTCTTCCTAATGAATTGTCGTCGTCAACCTGCTATCTTGTATTGCTCTCGGCATATCCTGTTTGCTACAGGCACCCAAAATCGTTTTTATCTAGGTGTTATATTTGCCTTTTTTATGCTTCGGTTGTATGTCCGTTTTATATACTTAAGATTTATTTTTCTAAGCTGAAAACTGTCTTTATTTCCTCTGCCTTTTTAACCCCCATTGGAGCATAGGCCATCAACAAACTTACGCCATGTCGTTCTATCATTCGCTATCACATGCTGCTCTCCCCTTGTCCGACCCATCTTTTTAACTTCACTTTCTAGCTCCCTTCTCCAAGTGTCTTTTGGACCTCATTTTTTTTCTATGTCGCTGTTGGTTCCTTTGCAAAGACATCCTAGATATATTGGTATCAATTTTTATCAACGTGTATCCTATCCAACGCCAGCGTCGTTTCTTCACCTCTTGGTGCACTGGAACTTGTTTAGTTTCTCTCCAGAGCTCTACATCAGTGATTCTATCATACCATTTAATTCGCTTTTTTTCTGCACAGGCAGCAGTTAATTAATTTTTGTAGTTTACTAGTGATTTTCCTAGTTGTTCTCTATGTTTCCGCTCCATATAACAGTATTGATTTGCATTAGAATCAACAATTTTAAGTTTTGTATTAGCATTCATTTTGTAGGGTTTAATGTACTACTCTCTCTTAAAAAATTAATTTCGGCATTGCATTGTGTTTTTTAAATTTAAAAAATGTCTTGACTGCAGTCATGCTTATTTTTATCACTTTGGGAATTATGAGTCGGAGGACTCGCTTTCAAAATCAACCTTGGCTCTATGGTCGACCCCGCGTAAAATGGATTCCAGATCATATTTTGAGAGATGAACGCCAAGAGTGGTATGGTAACCATATCGCCAGTGGAGCGTCATTTGGTTTGCATGCAATAGGTTTTGATCGACTAGATTCACCTTGGATTAGGAAAAATGTTTCGAAAAAAAAAAAAAAAAACGGATACGAACCGAAAATTCCCCATGTGGGTTGAAGACCCCACTTTGGTGGGAAAATAGTCATACTACACCCCGCAGGTGTCTTCCTCAAAGTCGAGTGCAAAAACTCAGCCAAAAACTCAGTATCTGTACTAAAACCAAATAGAATTTAGTTGCGTATCCTTTACAGGACGTTGCAGAACCAACCCTAACAGCCCCTGGCTGTTGTGTGGTTACAGGCAATTTACATCCAGTAGTTTGAAACAAGTTTGAAAACCAAATAACCTTTCTTAAAAGTTTATAGTCGACGACCGCTATGAAGTATCGGAAAACCTTCGGACAGGCCGTGAGACTTCCTCTCTAAGTGCCCGTCAACACATTAGCATTTGCTTATCAAACCATTTGCATAAATGACCCCTCCCCCATGCTACCATACAAAAACGTGAAGACAATTTAAAGACGACTTGAACCTAGCTTAGGTGGCGTTCACAATCAGCGAGCCAGTCAACAGATTTGTGATGGTGTGATTGCTGTGTGTGAGACTAAGAGTGGACACAGCATGTGTCATCTGCTGACTCGTTTAACTTGCTCCCGTGTTGTTACTTGTCATGCAATCGAGCCTCTTTGCTAAGGAAACCCATGTTTTATTGTTTCCATGCTTCTTCAGTTGAGTGGGACATACAATATATGAAATATCTTATTTAGGTAAGTATGAGTACTGTCTGTGTCTGTATTGATGTGTGTGCAATTAAGTATCGTGTTTAACACTTATGTGTAGGTGAGAATATGCAACGTCTGTATTTATATTGTATTGTGTAAGCGGGTACATGTGTTGTCATGAGAGAGGCAGTATACGTACTGTTTGGTAAAAGTAAGCATGTATATTGCAGTCATGTATGTACATGATCAATATTGTCTGAGCCAGTACTGTAAATTTACTGTCCGTGTTTGTTTTGTTGAGGTGAACTTATATCGTCTGCCGTGTGTTGATTTAATGTGTTACCCGTTTTGGCTGTTGCAGCTTTTTTCCAGGCAAATTTTAAGTTTAGTAGTTTGCCATTGCTTCTAAACAGTCGGCTATCGATTCCAATGTCAAAAAAAAAAATGCAAGACGGTCTGCTTCCAAATCGTCTACAGATGGGATAGAACACGGCACTCCGGCATTACGAGGCCACCGAAGCTGACTGTATTGTGTAGATGGGCAAATAGTCTCTAATGGTTTGTGTAGATGCGCAAATAGTCTCTAATGGTTTGTGTAGATGCGCAAATAGTTTCTACTGTGTTGTGTAGATGCTCTGAAAGTCTCCAGTGTTATGTGTAGATGCGCTAATAGTCTCCAATGTTTTGTGTAGATGCGCAAATAGTCTCCAATGTTATGTGTAGATGCGCAAATAGTCTCCAATGTTTTGTGTAGATGCGCAAATAGTCTCCAGTGTTTTGTGTAGATGCGCAAATAGTCTCCAATGTTATGTGTAGATGCGCAAATAGTCTCCAATGTTTTGTGTAGATGCGCAAATAGTCTCCAGTGTTATGTGTAGATGCGCTAATAGTCTCCAATGTTATGTGTAGATGCGCTAATAGTCTCCAATGTTATGTGTATATGCGCTAATAGTCTCTAATGTTATGTGTAGAAGCGCAAATAGTCTCCAGTGTTTTGTATAGATGCGCTAATAGTCTCCAATGTTTTGTGTAGATGCGCAAATAGTCTCCAGTGTTTTGTATAGATGCGCTAATAGTCTCCAAAGTTTTGCTTAGATGCGCTAATAGTCTCCAATGTTATGTGTAGATGCGCTAATAGTCTCCAATGTTTTGTGTGGATGCGCTAATAGTCTCCAATGTTTTGTGTAGATGCGCTAATAGTCTCCAATGTTATGTGTAGATGCGCTAATAGTCTCCAATGTTTTGTGTAGATGCGCTAATAGTCTCCAATGTTATGTGTAGATGCGCTAATAGTCTCCAATGTTTTGTGTAGATGCGCTAATAGTCTCCAATGTTATGTGTAGATGCGCTAATAGTCTCTAATGTTATGTGTAGATGCGCTAATAGTCTCTAATGTTATGTGTAGATGCGCTAATAGTCTCTAATGTTATGTGTAGATGCGCTAATAGTCTCTAATGTTATGTGTAGATGCGCTAATAGTCTCCAATGTTATGTGTAGATGCGCTAATAGTCTCTAATGTTATGTGTAGATGCGCTAATAGTCTCCAATGTTATGTGTAGATGCGCTAATAGTCTCCAATGTTTTGTGTAGATGCGCTAATAGTCTCCAATGTTATGTGTAGATGCGCTAATAGTCTCAGATGCGCTAATAGTCTCCAATGTTTTGTTTTGTGTAGATGCGCTAATAGTCTCCAATGTTTTGTGTAGATGCGCTAATAGTCTCCATGCCGAATGTTTTGTGTAGATGCGCTAATAGTCTCTAATGTTATGTGTAGATGCGCTAATAGTCTCCAATGTTTTGTGTAGATGCGCTAATAGTCTCCAATGTTTTGTGTAGATGCGCTAATAGTCTCCAATGTTTTGTATAGATGCGCTAATAGTCTCCAATGTTTTGTGTAGATGCGCTAATAGTCTCCAATGTTTTGTGTAGATGCGCTAATAGTCTCCAATGTTTTGTGTAGATGCGCTAATAGTCTCCAATGTTTTGTGTAGATGCGCTAATAGTCTCTAATGTTATGTGTAGATGCGCTAATAGTCTCCAGTGTTTTGTGTAGATGCGCTAATAGTCTCCAATGTTATGTGTAGATGCGCTAATAGTCTCCAGTGTTTTGTGTAGATGCGCTAATAGTCTCCAATGTTATGTGTAGATGCGCAAATAGTCTCCAGTGTTTTGTGTAGATGCGCTAATAGTCTCCAGTGTTATGTGTAGATGCGCAAATAGTCTCCAATGTTATGTGTAGATGCGCTAATAGACTCTACTGTTGTGTGTAGATGCGCAAATAGTCTCCAATGTTTTGTGTAGATGCGCTAATAGTCTCCGATGTTTTGTGTAGATGCGCTAATAGTCTCCAATGTTTTGTGTAGATGCGCTAATAGTCTCCAATGTTTTGTGTAGATGCGCTAATAGTCTCCAATGTTTTGTGTAGATGCGCTAATAATCTCCAATGTTATGTGTAGATGCGCTAATAGTCTCCAGTGTTTTGTGTAGATGCGCTAATAGTCTCCAGTGTTTTGTGTAGATGCGCTAATAGTCTCCAGTGTTTTGTGTAGATGCGCTAATAGTCTCCAATGTTTTGTGTAGATGCGCTAATAGTCTCCAGTGTTATGTGTAGATGCGCAAATAGTCTCCAATGTTGTGTGTAGATGCGCTCATAGTTTCCAATGTTGTGTGTAGATGCGCTCATAGTCTCCAATGTTTTGTGTAGATGCGCTAATAGTCTCCAATGTTGTGTGTAGATGCGCTCATAGTCTCCAATGTTGTGTGTAGATGCGCTCATAGTCTCCAATGTTTTGTGTAGATGCGCAAATATACGACTATATGTGACAATATGTACATAAACTGTGGTAATATTCAATAATGGATGCACGTTATTGCTTTCATGCCATGAACCTGCATAATTAACGTCATTACCAAGATTTCCTTCATATATCAAATGACATAATAAATATTGACATTTTCTCTTCGTTTAGCCTGTGAAATTAGCCGTTCAACTTGAACACCTGCTTGTGTGTTGCTGTTATTTCTTATGTGAAGTCAGATCAGCTGTCATCTCGTGATCTAGGCCTACCTCTGAACTCAGTGGTACAGTTGACCATGATCTTTTCCATCAGTACATGTTACTGTGGCGCAGTGGGTTAAACGCTTCCCTACCACCCCGAAGGTTTTCCGTTAAAACGGCTCCTGAGTTACTCGTTGATAACCGACATCATAACACTCGGGACATACATATAAGCGCCCCGTCCTCATCTTCGGCAGCAGAGCGCCGGGTTCCGGTTCCATAACACAAGTAACAGTCTGACTGTGTGTCTGTCTCTGAGTGTTGAGCGTCGGCCAGATGCTCGGATTACTCCTCACTGCACTTTTCAAGATCAATAAATGACGCCGTACTGTTTACTCGCTCCTGAAAGGTCCCTATAACATCTAGATTGCAACGCATGAGTATACCACCAAGTCGTGCAGTACCAGCCAATATTTCTGCTTGCTTATTTCCCAACACATTGGCATTCCTTCGGAAAAATGTACTAATATACGCATATATTTTGTAATAAAGCGGACTTTGTGAAGGTCCTCTGTGATCAGTGATAGTGCAAGAGAGCGGACAGAGTATATCAATAGTGAAAAACAAATTCGGGGGGGGGGGGGGGGGGGGAAAAAAGTGGTTCCATGAGACACTTAATACCGATTAGACTTACAGCTTGTAGTTTCGACGACGTGGTACCACTTATTCTTCGCGACTGGCCACGGTGTGGTGATCAGGATCATATTTTGAAACGTCTTCATATAAAACAGAATATAATAAATTATGTCTCGATTTATCAAGCGCCCCATTCGATTTCTTCCACTTTTATAGTTCAGTAAGTTTTTGGCAATGCTAAAGCAAAGCTACATTGTTTCTGTCTTTCGGCCGACACATCCGACTTCATGGAGCATTTATGGACCGGATTCACTTCCGCCGCATTGTTTGATGTCAAGTTGGTGCTTCTCGCTCACATCCTGCCTAGGGAGGCTGTCACTGTCGGTCACATAGTGCGCTTTGGTGTTGTTCCAAGAAAGGAATAGTCTCTATCAGGACACATTTGTGTCCTGATATGTACATCCACTGATCGGACACACCTGCAGCCACACTTTTAACGTCTCAGATGCTGAAGTCATCACTTTGGGAAATACCCTCTGTTTTATATGCCACTTATTCATACGCTATTTGAATACTAAGCTTTCTGTGCTTTAATTCGTTTTAACTGAACCATTTGTTACGTAAAGTATAGATCATGTTTGGGTTTGAACGGCATCACAAATACAAACATTTTAAGGTTAACACACGGACACATAAATCAGTAATGTCATAACTGGACATTTATTATTTACAATCCAACACACTTTACAAACATATTAAACAGAGGAGAAATACCCATGTATTTGGTAATAACTGCAGTAATACAATTAGAACATAAACAGTAACGAAAAAGTATATTCATGAGCATTGCATTTAATACTGGATTGATTGCGATCTCATTACAGTTGCAACAGTTAACCTGTAAAGACATTTTTATTCTGCTAAACAGAGAAGTGTCAATGATTGCGATATTACGACTTAACATTACATAAGTTACTAGCATGGTTTTGTCCTTTATTTCTGCTTTCACAGCAGAAACATGTTTTTTGTTGTTGCCATTCTAGCAAATGTATTTTTTAAAAATCATTTTTCTTACAATCTACATCTATTTGACGCCATTTTAGGAAAGTAGAGGCAGGTAGGTAGATTATTTCCTCGGGTTATGCCTGGTTTCACGAAACATTATTTCATGACTTCCTTTCTTAAGTAGATTTATCCTCCCTCTTTTCCATCACACCAAACCGCCACTCCCACGCACCTTATCCCTGTCTATGTTATGTCGATCTTCTGTCACATAGAGACAATTTTATTCTTCATCTACACTTCCCTCCCACAACCAATGTTCCCACCTCTGTTTCTTACTTCGCAAGCCAGACAAGCGCACAGGAAGCCTTGTTTCTTTTTTTTTTCTTTTTCAGTAACTCATAAATCTGTAATGACATTATTATGATTTTTAAAATCACATGTTAGGATTACATGGGTTTCTGTTTTGCGTTAACGCTTTTATTTAAAAAAAAATACAATCTGCTGATTCCAATCAAAATAGAACAAAAAACATTTGAACCGTCTACCACATTCAATTTGTGGGGAACATCTTTCACTGTAGGCATCATTCGGTTATATTCATGGTCTGTTTTTGTGTGTGCCAAAGTAACTGCCCGAAATGTGTGTATCTGTGTACGAGGTGATGCCTTAGTCTCCCTTTCAGAGTGTATTGCGCACTTCTACACGTCTGGTTCGAGTCTGTTGATACCGAAATACCTAACATCCATAGGGAAAAAAATCAGCTTAGATATAATCCTTGCCTTTTAATAACTGAAACTAAACAAACAAAGCTGTGCTGAACATTCCTACTTTTGGGCTCAAAACGTCTGAATTGAGAAGGGTCGATTTTCTAAGGAAAGGCGGGTGGTTTGATCAAGGGATAAAGATTTTCTGGCAGTAATAGAGAAGTCAGTTTCGCCTCTATAGTGCAATCAGAATGAGACAACGTAATATATGAGCTTTTTAGTGACAATGCATAAGCTGTTCCAGGAAAGGGTCATACAAATCATCTCAGTAAATGTTTTGTCATTTTGTTTTGCAAATAGTATAGATTAGGCTGCGAGATTCGCAAGAGAATACTTCCAGAATTCTCTACAATTAGTACCAGCGTAGATTGGTGGAGTACTAACGTTGACAGCCGCAGTCTGATTGTATGTTTCTCTCGCTTTTTCTCTGAGCGTCACCATCAGCCAGATTGGCTGGTCATTCCCCTCTCCATCACTCTTTCTAGACCTCTCTTTCTGATAGATCATTCTAGTGCTTACTAATATTTTCTAATCTGGAACTGGTGATGCCTTTTCTATCCTCATTCCTGCGATGTATTCTTCTTCTTGGTGTTTATTGACTGTCAAGTCCGGCAGAAAGTTCTGAATGTTCACCCCATCTAAAATTTGATTTGGTTCCTGTACTTTCGTTTTGCTCACACATCCCTTATACAGATCCGGCGTAATTGTGTGCAGACGCTTGGTTGCTCACATCTCAGCCGAATAGATTCTGACTTCGAAGGAAAATCCTTCTCCTCCTTTTCGTAATGTTTATTAGCAGGCAGCGGGTCTATTCTTAGTTGGTCCAAAAACTGGTCCCACAAACCACACGGGGGAACTACTGGGTGTTAAAGTAACAAATCGACTAAACAATCGCCCATAAACCAAACACTCATACCTCTGTTGGAATTATTTAGTGAAGCATTATTAATCAGTGCTCTGACATGTTGCATTTTTTATGACTTTT
>CAJHNH020004113.1:0-7500 GCA_905116865.2 Candidula unifasciata
TGCGTGCGGTCGTGCATGCTTGCGTGCGTGCGTGTGTGTGTGTGTATGTATGTAATGTTTGTAATGTATGTAATGTAAGTAATGTGTGTAATGTATGTAATGTATTTAATGTGTGTAATGTGTGTAATGTATGTATGTGTGTATGTATGTATGTATTATGTATGTATGTATTATGTATGTATGTATTGTGTATGTATGTATTTTGTATGTATGTATTGTGTATTTATGTATGTATGTATTTATGTATGTAGGTACGTTCGTACGTGAAAGAATAAGGAAGTCAGTAGGTATATTTGCGAAAGTGAATAAGTGAGTCGGTCATTCAGTTAGGAAGCTAGGAAGCAAATATGAGCTAGAACTTACTGGCACTTTGACGAATACAACCGTGACGAACGAAGTCCATTATCATCTTCTGTGTGATTTCCGGTTGATCGTGAGGTGTCTGGTGACCAGCATTGCGGACAATCACTCGACAGAACCCGCCTATATGTGTATAATAACCTACAATTGTAGAACCATTGTTCCAACTTTTTCGATCTGACGCATTGTAAACACCCTGGAGGGACCAAGGTGTCGACAGAATGGCTTCTTCAGTATTTACAGCAGTAGTAATCCCATCAAAGTCCCCGGAATAAATGAGAACCTTGTAGTTGTCCATGATCTCGGCCAGCTGTGGCATTGTACTGACCAGCACATCAGAAGTAAACATGTCATACAGTTCCGGGTATGTAGCTGTGAACTTAAGCTTGTTGCCTACGTGAACCATTTGTCGAATGCGATTCAGGTTCATCAGATTGTCAACCAGATCGTAATCAGGTGGAACTCCTGTATGATAGTTATCTTCAACAAAATTCCATGCGGATAAAAGTTTATGCACAAAGCTTGCAGTACTGTGTCCGCCTGTATCGTTTCTATCAAAAAATTCTCTGATAGATTTCTCGTGATTGCGATTTTGTGCATACGATATTGCTCCAAGGGAATAATAGAAGAGACCTTGAGCTAGACCCTGGGTGTAGGGATCAAAGAAAGGACCCCCTAAGTAGATCCCAGCTAGGGGTATCGAGGATCTGTTTGCCTTGATTTCCTTGTGTATCCGGTAGGCCAAGGCTGGGACAAATCTCCCAGCGTAAGACTGTCCCCCGATGTATAACTGGGTGTTTAAATAGTCAGGAAATAATATGTAGAACTGGATTATAAAGGAAAACATGTCCTGGGTGTAGCCATCGTTGGTAGTTTTCCAACCACGTTGACCACTGTCTGAATAACTGTAGCCAGTACCAACTGGGTTATCTATATATAGCATAGCAAACGATTCCGCCCAAGATTTCTCCCATCTTTTGTAAGAGGTTTTATTACCATTCGCTCCATCTTCTTTAGTAACTCTGATAGGTCCGTTTTCCCACAGTAGGCCCAGCATGGAGGAGACTGTAGGGCCACCATTCAGCCACACAAGAACCGGCGCAAGAGGTTCTGAAATGGCAGGGAAGAACCAGAAAAACAAATGATTGCCCAGTTGTTTGTCCACGGTTATAAACCCGGCGTAGCTCTGTGGGATGATTTTTTGGGGATCCCTGACTTCACTTTGCTCCAAGGCAGATTTGATGTCGCCTCTCTCCAGAAACGGGGATAGATGTAACGGATCTGTACATGTTCCAACAAGCCAGAGTGTCACTTGGACCAGCCATAGAGAAACGTGACCGCTTCTGTTTAGCCTCATATCCTGAAACAAAGAGAATTTAGAAGATTGATAACAACAGTGAAAACGAGATTGTGCTAGATATATATATACTTTCTTCTCTGCTTCAAATAATATTAGTAAAATGTTATGTAAAATATTAGATCCTTTCCATTCAAGAAATGATCTTGGGTTCTGAGACATTGTTATAAAACAAATAAATTCTTGTACGGACAACTTGGGCCAAGCTTTTCTGCCAAATACAGTTGTCCTCGCTTAGTAAGTCAATTCGTTTACAAGTTCTCCCCGTATGAGTTCCGGGACCCCATTGTGGAATACAATAAGAACAGACCCACTGTCTTGTCAACAAGCATGTCGTGGCTGATAGACTATTTGGGGGCTTTCTTCGAAGTCGGAGTGCATCTGCCCTAGTGCAAAGAACAACCAACTGCATACACACACAAGCCAGTAAAATGGTTGAACAAGCAAAACTCAGAGCCTCGCCCAAAGCAAAAATCCCAATGGACCAACAACCAGTACTTTCCGCCGCAGCTTACAGGCATTGAACAAAGAAGAACAAGAAGCGTTTACAAGACCTATGTACTATTTCAAGCCCTCTACAGAAGAGGTGTTTAAAAAGTTACCCTTCCTTGTAAGTAAATATTCCACAGTTGGAAAAGGACATTTTATCCTGGGGAAGAGAAACGTCAGGCGCCAGATCTGGCAAGTTTAGTTAGTGTTGGAAAACAGTCTTCACTAAAAACAAGCTTTTTACCAGTGTATGTATTACCATTGTATCGCAAAGAATAAATCATTACCTGCCATCGACAATTGTTTTGGCCCGTTACCATCCTAAACAATCTATAAACAATCTCGGAAGGTGGGCCAACCTGAGTCATGTCGCCAGGCTTAAGTATCTCCTGCTGCACTTAATCGGACACGCATGGACGAGACGAAGGTGAATCAAAGGGTACCGTGGTGAGATTTGGTTATTTGATCACGTGGTAGCAAATTGGCCGCCTACCTTCACGGTCGAGTGACGAGCAAGAGGCTGTGGTTCGAGCATGCTGTTCTGCTATTGTCAGACATGTGTTAATTAGACTCAGCAGTTGGTGGAGAGACACTGGCGGACACTTGGGACTTTGACCTTTGAAAGGATGTTAAGTTCTTTCCTACTAGACCAGCCTACCGAGGCCCGTTTCCTCTGAATTTTCGTTGTGTCTAGAGCCAGCTCTAAGCTGCCTCAGCAGCTTCGCCCAGCTGTTTTAGTGCCAGCTTACGCTGATTTCCTCTTAAACCCAACTGCTTTAGCACATTATAAGTGGATGTGGAGACAAGACCTCTTGCACCTACCTCGACGGCGAAGATTTTTACTAAGTAAGCTTCGTCTCTCATCAGACTGGCCGCGAGATCACAGTACTTCTAGAGCTTGTACGTGTGACTGTTGTTCATTCGCGACTCATACAGCACGGTCAGCTGAATCAGGATGAGCTGACGTTTCTCTCCAGAGTGTTGGACTATGTCGGGTCTCAGGCCGGTCTTCCGGATTAACTTTGGGTACCTCTCGAAACAAGGCAGGTCGACAGCCAGTAACCAGTCCCTCGCACAGTCAAGTATTGATGGAGCGTATGCGACATTGTTGAATTTACCTTTATAAATCTGCACAGCCTTGAGGAAGCTCATGGGGGTAACGGTAGGACTGGCGCTTGCGTTGGCCCTCATCCTGTCTTGGTCCACAATGTCCGCTAACTCTTTAGGACTTTATTGTGCCGCCATGTATACCGTCCCTGGCCTAGGGGTGTCTTGCACGCGGACAATATGTACCCGAGGGTGGGCTTCGCACTGCAGAGAGGGCACGTCGGGTCTGTGGCTGCATGCACAGGGAATGTCGTAATGACTCAACTAGGGCTGTACCGAATAGTGATTTTCACTATTCGGCTGAATACGAATAACGGGACCAACTATTCGACCGAATACGAATAGTGAATAAAATATATCTTTAAAAAAAAACATTTATAATGTCAAATGTACGCTTAACTTTTACTTCACATAAAGTAGCACAGAATAGTCATCTTCTCCTTTGTCATACTGAGCCCTTGAGGTTTACTGCTGCAGATATCACTCGTCTCCATTCATCTCTCTGGCTGGTCTTCTCTTCAAAGTTTGTGACATCAGTTGTTTTCAGGTCTGGCTGGACATTATCTCTCGAACTTCTTTTCTGTCTGCCTCGTGGTCTACGATCATTCATCTCCCTTGTGTATAGTTTTTACTTCTCTGTCATCTGACATTCTTTCAATATGTCTTAACCAATTTTAGTCTGTTAGCTCTCATGATGCCAGTGATCAATGGTGATTTGTAAAGATTATGTGTTATGTTGTTGCTTCTCATTCTCCATTTCCAGCTGTTAGCATTTCTGATGAGTTTTAAGATTTGTCGTAAGACTGTTTTCGAAAACCTGTAATAAGGCTTCATCTCTTTTATTTCTGCTTCGTTTTAGAGCCATATAAAACGACTGGTCTTATCAACGTTTTATGTATTTTGATCTTGGTGTTGCGAGACAGACACTTTGACTTTAGTAGATATTGAAGGGCATAGTATACTTTATTTCTAGATTGTATTCTAGATTGTATTTCTTCTGTAAGCATGTTGGAGCAGTTGAAGTTTGCACACAAGTACTTATATGTTTCCGTGCGTTTGATTTTCATATTATCGACTTGGATGTGGCCGTAGTTTAGATTCTTTCCATGTCTAATTAGTATTCGTACAGAATAGTTAACATTTTAAAACATTTTATGTTTTGCATCCTTCAGTCAGTCTGAGTTAACTAATAACTAGAAATGAAAGAATCCTAAGTTTTATAAAAAGTAACTAAACTTGGAAATTGTCACTGACAGCTTAGGTAACTACTATTCGTATTCGGCCGGACCGCAACTATTCGGCCGAATACCGAATAGTCAGTAGGTCCACTATTCGGCCCGAAGCGAATACGAAGCGAATATTCGGTACAGCCCTAGACTCAACCTACTGTCTGCATATGGAGCCCGCCTCGACTGGCCGGGTCATGCTCATAGAATTCCCCGTGTGGGTTCTGGGGCTTCATTGTGGGGAAAAAAAAAAAAAAATAGACCCACTGTCTACCCAAAAGCATGACGTAAGAGTCGACTAATTGGGAGCTTACTTAAAAGTCCGGGTACATCTGCCTGAGAAGCAAGGAACCTTTCAGAGTAGGCTGCATACCAGGCTCGATCCTAGCTGTAGGCGATTTGGCGGCAGTCTTAACAAGAGCCAAACAACTGGACGTAAAATTGCCTAATAAATTCACAAACAGTACACACACACAGACAAACACACACACATACTGAGGGGGAAGGGAGAAGGGGCGGTCGACAACGACCTTTTTAAAAGACAGGCAACTAACTTTAGAGGACATCGGCGACCGGGTCGCCCATCGGCTTGCCAGTAGACGACTTTGTCGCCAATCGGGACAGTATTTGGGTCATTCTCCTTTGATCGCACCAACACTTCACTAGTCATTTTCAGGACTCTTGGTGGCGTGCAATGTTATGCCATTTTATATGGTGCACATAAACTAGTCACAATTATAACCTAAAGCTGTCCTTTCGCGGAAGGTGGTTAAACGTGACGAGTTTTTTAAGCACAACCTTCTTAACTTTACACATAATCATATTCTTTTTTTTAATTGAATAATTCAAACGTATATTTTTGTGTTCTGCTATTTTGCGAGCTCAATGACCAGAGTATATAACGATTTTCTACCAGCCCCGCGAGCCAGTAAAAAGTGATCGGTGGGCCAGTATTGGCCGGCGGATCATAGTTTGCCCACCCCTGTGCTATACCAATATTTTATAAACCAATAGGCACTTGGTGGGTGATGTGGTCAAAATCAAACTGGCCGCCTTTACTTCCCAGAACTTTACACAGTATTTTTTCGACCCTGGGCCGACCTGGGAGCCGAAGGTGATTTTTATTTTAATTAAAAGGAAACAAAATCCGTCTCAGTTCTACCTGGGATGACTATACTTCGACCACATCTTGTCGGCTTCGAGATTTCGTAGGGAATTTCTAGGGGTTTTTCTGGGCAGTAACTTATTATGTAAGAGGGAGGGTGGGTGGCAGGGGGGGGGGGGGGTTAGGGTTGGGGCTAGTGTTAAATGATAACTACTACCAAGCCTAAATTTCAATACTGCCCCCCCCCCCCCCCCCCCCCCATACTATGAAACGTTCTGGCGATTTTCCTGCCAAAACTCGAAGCCGAACAGATAGGGTCGTATAAAATTAACTCGTTGTCCAAAGGATCGCATCATACGTTGACAGATTCCTACCTAGAAGCCCAGTGAACGCAAGACGCGCCGATTTTACGCCTCTCTAGACTACCCTTTGGGCCTGTGATGCTAAACCCTCTGGGACTCAAAGAGTTAAAGAACCAACACCTGTGCATACTACACACCTATACACAAGCAAACAAAGACACAAATATATCAGTTAATGACTTACTGATTTATTCTCATACACGAGATCCCGTGTTCCCCTTCGACAGAATTAGTCAGACTGCACAAGTTTGCTCACAGAGCGGACAATTAAGAACTGCTCTCTTATGCAGATTCAGTCCAGAGTGACTGGATCGTTGGCTGGTGGAGGAAATCTGGACACGCCCACGCCAGATGTCAATTATAGGAACAGTCAACACCCAGTTACTAGTACAGATATTCTAAAACAGTCAACTTTCGGTAGCCCTATCAAAACCAATGCAAGACGTTCTGCTGCCAAATTGCCCACATCAGGAATCGAGCCTCAGCATTACGCACATTACTACATGTTGAGAAAACACAGAGGAAGCCGTCTCCATAGCCAGGTGGCTAGAATCTTGGTAAAGTTGTGCCTCGGTTCACGAACTTAGTATTTTGATTCTGTTCGTGAACCAAAATGTTCGCGAACTAAAACTTTTTTTTTCTAAATGAAATTCAAAACAAATCTAATTAATCCCTTGGCCCGCCCCGAAAACGTATCCCCCTCCAACCCACCCGCCCTCTCCCCGTCCCACAACAAAAGTCAATTTGCGTCGTAATTAAACATTTGATGCCATAGTGATCATCAAAGTGGATCTTATTCTTAAAGTCTATGCTGTGTGGCAGTTTGTAATCATGTCTCACCACAACCTTCTGTCTCGTGTACTTTCAATCAACTCCGATTCAAACTATCTATCTTCCATGACATGATGTCAGACTGTCCAGCATCTGTTCACTCGGTCTCCCTCTGCCTCTCCTCCCCTCCAACTTTCCCACTGTCACGATGTACTCCAGTTTTCTCCTTCTCATCACATGACCAAAGAATGCAGATTGTCTCTTTCTGATGTTTGCATCCAGTTCGCTTCGTGAGTTAGTTTCTTTCAAGACGTCTTCATTTCTCTTTTTAGTTGTCCAGGGTTTCCCATCATTCGTCTATAAAACCACATCTCCACAGCTTCCAAATAAGATTTCACAAATTTACTAACTGTCTATGATTCACATCCGTATATCATTATAGGATTTAATTGCCGTTAGGCTGCTCTTTTCGATTTCCAACTGCCAAGGGATTTTTTTTACGTGCGCTACAATACACAGGAGCGTCTGATCTCACTATCCAGAGACCAGGGACTATTACTAAAGTCCAAGTCTAGGTGATTGAACCCGGAACCTCTAGCACTCGTGGCGAACACCATGCCGCGAAACCACGCAGCACCCTGTTTCGAAACAAAATAATGAGAAAATTCAAACCATGCTATTTATTAATTTCCGAGAAGAAGAAGAAAAAATTGGTTAAGAAAA
>CAJHNH020004113.1:15000-195000 GCA_905116865.2 Candidula unifasciata
CATCGATGGTCGCTTGCATCTGCTAACAGTAGTTAGCGCAGTTAATTGTCCTAATTTTAAACTGCTTTCTTTATTAAAACTTATCCGAATAAACGACCGATACAACGAAAGAGCGTGTTAAAAATTCGTAAATTACTGTGAGGACAAAAACATATGGAACACACTGAGGCTTCCTCTTTCAAACACCATTTCTATTTATAAGTGAAGTATCGATCCCTTTTTACACCTTAGGCGCATCTGGCATCTGAGAAAAGCACCCATATTTTTACAGACCATCGGCAATATGTGGGTAATGTGGTCAGCAATACGCCGGTCGGTTTTACTTCCCTAGGACATCCATCCTGTTACCTATTTTAAGCTGGGTTGACCTGCGACGCCTCATGCCATGATACAAATCCAAGCAGCCAAAAGTGGGTTTCGATCGCGGTATGTTGGAATTACGAGTCGGACTCTTAAAGACTAAGCCACGGACGCCATTTCCAATTATTTAAAAAAAAAAAAGCTAAAATTTACAGAGAAAGTTAACATTTACACAGAAATCTAACATTTACCAAGAATGTTATATAATGTGGACACCAACAGCTATAACAAGCACATTGAAATATATATGTAACTGTGTTTGTGAATCCGTGTTTTGTGTATCTGCAAGATTCTCACTTGGTCACACGTTTTGATGGAGATCAGGGGACGCAATCATTACTTCTTCTTCTTCAGTATTCCGAGCCCTTGAGGTTAATAGCTGCAGATATCACACGCCTCCATTCCTCTCTCTGGTTGGCCTTCTCTTTCCAGTTGGTAACACCAAGTGTATGCAGGTCTGTCTCGATATTATCTCTCTTCTTAGTCTGCCTCATGGTCTAAGACCATTCATCTCCCTGGTGTATACCGTTTTATTTCTCTGTCATCTGACATTCTTTCAATCTGCCCAACCATTTCAGTCTATTAGCTCTCATGATGCCAGTGATCAGTGGTCATTTAAACAGATTTTGAATTTCGTTGTTGCTTCTCACTCTTCATTCACCGCTGTTTGCATCTTTGATGGATCCAAAGATTCGTCAGAAGACTGTTGTCGAAAACCTGTAATAAGGCCTAATCTCTTTTAGTTGTGCTCCTAGTTTTAGAGCAATATAAAACGACTGGTCTTATCAACGTTTTTTTTTAAAATCTAAAATGCTATTTGATATCACCTAGCAATAGGTGTTTCGTCCTTTTTAGGACGAAATTTGTTGTTATTTGAAGTCCCACCCTGGTTTTTGCCAGGGGCCGCAATATAGGCAGGCCGTAAATATGGCCAATTGTCTGAACGCGGTTTCTGGGACCTCTCCACGGCGATCCTCATCCACATGGTGGCACTTTGTGTCATCGGGTGTTTATCGCTTGTGTGATGTCCTGGTGGGGTAAAAAGTCAGTCAGTCAGTCAACGTTTTATGTATTTTGATGTTGGTGTTGCAAGACAGACACTTTGACTTTAGCAGATGTTGAAGGGCATAGTATACTTTATTTCCAGATTGTATTCTAGATCGTATTTCTTCTCTCATCATGTTGGAGCAGTTGAAGTTTGCACCCAAATACTTATACGTTTCCGTTCGTTTGATTTTCATATTATCGACTTGTATGTAGCCGGAGTTTATATCCTTTCCCTGTCTAGTTATTACCATGTATTATATCTTCTTCTGGGTGATGTGGTCAGCATCACCTCGGCTGCCTGTAATTTTAGGACCGCACTTGGTACCCCCTCAATGCTGGCTCTACCCGGAAGCCAAGGTAATTTTTGTTAATTCGGCTTCGACATGGCCCGAATCTAGTAATATACTTACTAATACAACAACTGACGCCTTCAGACACTCATTGACGAGAGGCACTGATAAATAAAATAAGCAAAAAGTAAAAAATAGGCCAAAACACTAAACACCACACTAAATCGAAAGATATGGTTACCATAATGAGAATCGAACCTGCTACCTCCAAATGACGACGGCACCACAAATGTATGTTAACTCGGATTATTACGTCTCTTTCTCAGAGGGTGCATATTTAGTAAGTTATGCCATACATCTGAGTGGACAACTATGAAACGTGAACAGAGTTCATATCCAACCATTGAAATAACACAATACCTTAGGTACATTTGCCATTACATCTTAGAGGAGCCCTAAGTGGTCTCGAGGCATAGTGTCCGCCTTGAGTGCTAGAGGTCACGGGTTCAAGCCCTAGTGCAGGCTGGGATTTGTTTCACGTCAATATCCCCCTGCTCTCTGGGTAGTAAGACCTTGTGTTTTGTTGTTCACGTAAAAAAAAAAAAGCCACACGGCGCTGCCCGGGCAAAATTTGGAGTTAACATCTACGCAAAGTATTTCAGGATCCTGCTGGTGCAACGGAGTTCGTGCACTGCGGTGAGAAGCTTCGGACTTAGCTAGAATAAGAGCGTAGCACATGGGTTACACCTGTATGCCATGATGTTGATCCGTTAAATAAACATAAACATCAACAAACACCTGAAAGCGCCAATTAATACATGTCATGGGTTTATCATACATGGGGATTTACAGCAGTCTGCCTCTTGGGATATGTGCCAGGTTTTTGGACCCTGCCTTGCCACGAATTTGTGATTTGTGTTTCTGGAAAAAAGAATAAACAAAAGTATTTAAGTATGCATTTCTCCACATATTGAGCTTTTAAGGATAACACGCTAGACAACAAAAAGACCATCTTATACTGTGCATAAGAAATAACACAGAGACGATTCTGACAACTCGTCACAACACTTTATTGTCACACCCGGAGTTGACAGGAAGATCCTCACAACACTTTGCCGTCATACCCGGAGAACATTAAGCGAGGAGAGGAGTGGGTCAAAGTGCCACCTGAGCAGTCAGACTTGTGTAGAGTCATAATCACGCTGAACCAGGAATGCAGAGACTGGCCAGCAGGTGCCACAGAGGTGGAAATTCAGCAATTAATTCAAGATAATGCTCGCTCAGAGGATTTGATCATTTACACAGACGGTTCAGTGTCAAGAGGCAAAAAAAGTGCTTGGGGCTTTTTAGCAAAAGTTAATGGTCGACGTTTGGTGCAGGAGAGCCTAGCATATGATACCACAACATCCAGCTTAAGAATGGAGGCGGAGGCGGTCACTGCAGCTTTCCGCTGGCTAGAGAACACGACACACACACACACACACACACACACACTGTAATTGTAACTGATCCAGAAAGCATGCAGAGGAAGATCAGAACAGGTGTGCTTTGTGCAGAGTGGCATGCTTCGCTATGGAGGACACGAGTGAGGAGTATTGTCTGGATTTTTTCACCGGGTCACGCCGGTGTGTTGGGAAATGAACAGGTGGACAGACTGGCTGGCTCTGCACAACTTGGTGGATACTGCTACATGATAGGGCAGACGTGGTTAGTGCCTTGTGGGAGAGCGTGTACAATGCGGAGGAGCAGATGGATCACCACAGTCTGGTGAGATTGATGCAGTTGGGGAGACGAGAGGTTCTGGCAGAAGCTCAAGGCTCAGAGGAAAGGCAAGACGGACGTTTAATCAGAAAGCTACTGGCACCATTAGTATCGGAGCTCTTCACTGGCTGCTGAAGATGGGGACAGAGCGCTTATTGGAATGCCCCGAGTGCTGTGAGGTCGGTTCTTGAATCAAATCAACCCGGAGATGACAGGAAGATCCTCACAACACTTTGTCGTCTTACCCGGAGATGACAGAAAGATCCTCACAACACTTTGTCGTCATACCCGGAGATGACAGAAAGATCCTCACAACATTGTGTCGCCGTCATACCGGAGATGGCAGAAAGATCCTCACAACACTGTGTCGCCGTCATACCCGGAGATGGCAGAAAGATCCTCACAACACTGTGTCGCCGTCATACCCGGAGATGACAGAAATATCCTCACAACACTGTGTCGTCATACCCGGAGATGACAGAAATATCCTCACAACACTGTGTCGTCATACACGGAGATGACAGGAAGATCCTCACAACACTGTGTCGTCTTACACCGAGATGACAGAAAGATCCTCACAACATTGTGTCGTCTTACCTGGAGATGACAGAAAGATCCTCACAACACTTTTTCGTCTTACCCGGAGATGACAGAAAGATCCTCACAACACTGTGTCGTCATACCCGGAGATGACAGAAAGATCCTCACAACACTGTGTCGTCATACCCGGAGATGACAGAAAGATCCTCAAAACACTGTGTCGTCATACCCGGAGATGACAGAAAGATCCTCACAACACTGTGTCGTCATACCCGGAGATGGCAGGAAGATCCTCACAACACTGTGTCGTCTTACCCCGAGATGACAGAAAGATCCTCACAACACTTTGTCGTCTTACCCGGAGATGACAGAAAGATCCTCACAACACTTTGTCGTCTTACCCGGAGATGACAGAAAGATCCTCACAACACTGTGTCGTCATACCCGGAGATGACAGAAAGATCCTCACAACACTGTGTCGTCATACCCGGAGATGACAGAAAGATCCTCACAACACTGTGTCGTCATACCCGGAGATGACAGAAAAATCCTCACAACACTGTGTCGCCGTCATACCCGGAGATGACAGAAAGATCCTCACAACACTGTGTCGCCGTCATACCCGGAGATGACAGAAAGATCCTCACAACACTTTGTCGTCTTACCCGGAGATGACAGAAAGATCCTCACAACACTTTGTCGTCTTACCCGGAGATGGCAGGAAGATCCTCACAACACTTTGTCGTCTTACCCGGAGATGACAGAAAGATCCTCACAACACTTTGTCGTCTTACCCGGAGATGGCAGGAAGAAGGAGAATATTACCAATAATAATACGAAGACAACTAAGTAATGGTTATAGTAGCAATTGTGGTGGTAGTAGTAGTAGCAGCAGCAGCAGCAGCAGCAGAAGCAGCAGTAGTAGCAGCAGTAGTATCAGTATGAGTAGCAGTATCAGTAGCAGTAGTAGTAGTACCAGTAGTAGCAGTACTACCAGTAGTAGTAGTAGTAGTTTTAGTAGTGTTTGTAGTAGTAGTAGTAGTTGACTAGTAGTAGTAGTAGTAGTGGTAGCGGTGGTGGTAGTAGTAGTAGTAGTAGTAGTAGTAGTAGTAGTAGTAGTAGTAGTAGTAGTAGTAGTAGTAGTAGTAGTAGTAGTAGTAGTAGTAGTAGTAGTAGTAGTAGTAGTAGTAGTAGTAGTAGTATTAGTAGTAATAAAATTTGTGTTAGTGGTTGTAGCAGTAGTAGTGGTAGAAGTTGTGTTGAGGGGGCACAACAGGAAGGAAGTATGAATAAAGGAAGAAATGATTGCAGAAAGGATGAGAGCTGAGCGTCTGAGAAGAAACAGACTCAACACAAATGTTATCAACAACGGTTCTGAAATCCCATGCTATCATTGTGGAAGACTTTCCTTAACGCGGGCGGTTCTTGATAGTCACACTGTCCATCGCCATGGACTGTCGGTCCCATGCCTCCTCACAGCGCAATATAACACTATCGTCTGGAAAGAAGAAAAGTGGCCAACCGATAGTATTAGTACTAAAGTTAGTTGCGTATCCTTTACAGGACGTTGCAGAACCAACACCATCATTTTTGGCTGTTGTGGTTTTCCCAGGCAAGTTTACGTCCAGTGGTTTGCCATTGCCTCTGGACGGTCGGCTTCTTGATACCACTGTCGAAACCTACGCAAGGCGCAAAGCCCGCAGCTAGGATCGAACCTGGCACCCCGGCATTATAAAGCGCGTTTGTAAAAGCCACAGACGCCGACTAAGTAGTATTACTACTACTACTTCTAAAATAAAGTGGTAGTACTGATAGTAGTTGTAGTGGTGGTGTTAGTAGAATTTCCGAAAATACCTTTTTTTTTAAAACAATATTAAAGCAAGTGGATATTATCAACATATTGAAGAGTTATCTTACCTGGACATGATGACGTCACGTTTAGGCTGCTATTTTCCCAATAACTTCAGCAGAACTGTGAGAACATTCATGGCTAACAGAGTGGCGGTGATAGGGCTCGCTGCTGCAGAAGATGGTGCAGGTGATAGCGATGAACCAGATGTACCTGGTGGTGGAGATGTCGGACCTGATGGCGATGCTGAAGATGAAATATATGTATGTGTATAAGACATATGGATAAGTGTAGGAGACACCAATATCAGATGTTTACCTGAGAAAACATAAAGAGGATATTCTTACACACACAGGCTATGTAGTTTACTCCAGGTTGGTCTAACCGTTACTTCAACTAGGATTTAAAGTGTTGGAATGCCATCCTGACAAGGATTATGTAATTCCAGACTGTGAAACCATCAGGTACCAGCCTGCATAAAGATTATTGCAACCAACAGTACACATACGAACATACAATCGGACAATGTCTGTCTTGAAACACAAATCTTACCCGCGGCAAGGTCTCCAAGACACACGTTTATTACTGCCAGAAGGTTTTTTTACAGACATCCGTTTGTAGAGACTAAAAGGCCCCCTCAGGGGGTG
The DNA here is from genome assembly GCA_905116865.2 of Candidula unifasciata. NCBI lineage: Eukaryota > Metazoa > Mollusca > Gastropoda > Stylommatophora > Geomitridae > Candidula > Candidula unifasciata. The sequence continues at coordinate 21,495 of CAJHNH020004113.1, forward strand.
GGGCGGGGGCGGGGGCGATCTATGTGCCCCGAAAAGCTGAGTAAGCAAAAATCAAAAGACAATATTCGTGTATATGAAAGGTCACAGCGCAACAAGAATTGACAAGTCTGCTTTCTTTATCGAAGAGCAGAAGATTGTAGCCAGAGTTTTCAAGGCGAGAAAAAGGTTGCAGCTAGAGTTTTCAAGGCGAGAAAAAGATTGTAGCCAGTGTTCTCAAGGCGAGAAAAAGATTGTAGCCAGTGTTCTCAAGGCGAGGAAAAGATTGTAGCCAGAGTTCTCAAGGCGAGAAAAAGATTGTAGCCAGATTTCTCAGGGGGAGAAAAAGATTGTAGCCTGAGTTCTCAAGGCGAGAGTGAGTGAATAAGGGAGTGAGTGAGTGAGTTAGTGGGTGGGTGAGCGAGCGAATGCTTGAGTGAGTGCGTGGAGGAGAGGAGTAAGTCATCAAAGAGTGAGTGAGTGAGTGAGTGAGTTAAGGATTTAATGAGAGAGTGAATGATAGAATGAGTAAGTAAGTGAGTGAATGAGTGAACGAATGAATGACAGAGTGAGTGAGTGACGGAAAGAAGTACGTCTCAGTGAGTGAAAGAGTACGTGAGTGAGTTAGTGATTAAGTACTCAGTGACGGAGAGAAGTACGTCTCAGTGAGCGCATGAGGGAGTGGGTGGATGAGTGAAAGATTGAGTGGGTGAGCAAGGGGGATGATTTAGTGACGGAGAGAAGTACGTCTCAGTGTGTGAATTTGTATCTGAGTGAGTGGCCGAGTTTGTGCGTAAGCGTGTATGTGGGTGAATGCGTACGGGAAGTGAGTCAGTGACAGAGAGAAGTACGTCTCAGTGATGAGTGAGTAGTGAATTAGTGAATGAGAGTAAGTGAGTGAGTGAGTGAATGCATGAGTGACAGTGAGAGTACATCTCAGTGAGTGAATGAGGGGATGAGTGAGTGAGTGAGTGAGTGAGTAAGTGAGTGAGTGAGTGAGTGAATGCGTAAGGGAGTGACTGAGTGACTGATTTATGGTGAAAAGTACATCTTATTGAATGAATGGGTGACTCAGTGGATGAGATTGAATGAGTGAGTGAGTTAATTAGTAAGGAAGTGACTGAGTGATGGAGAGAAGTACGTCTCAGTGAGTAAATGAGTAAGTGAGTGAGTGAAGGAGTGAGTGTGCGTGTGAGTGAGTGAGTGAGTGAGTGAGTGAGTGAGTGAGTGAGTGAGTGAGTGAGTGAGTGAGTGAGTGAGTGAGTGAGTGAGTGAGTGAGTGAGTGAGTGAGTGAGTGAGTGAGTGAGTGAGTGAGTGAGTGAGTGAGTGAGTGAGTGAGTGAGTGAGTGAGTGAGTGAGTGAGTGAGTGAGTGAGTGAGTGAGTGAGTGAGTGAGTGAGTGAGTGAGTGAGTGAGTGAGTGACGGAGGGAAGTACGTCTCAGCGAGTGAATGAGTGCGTGAGTTTTTAGCGAGCAGGTGTGTGAGTGAATGATTGAGGAAGAAAGTGAGTAAGTAATGGAGAGGAGTAAGTCATCAGTGAATGAGTGAGTGAATCAGTGAGATTGAGGGAATGAGAAAGTCAGTGAGTGAGTGAGTTAGAAAGTGAGTGAGTGAATAAGTGAGTGAATATATGAGTGACTGAGAGAAGTATGTCTCAGGGAGTGAACGAGGGAGTCAGTGAATGGCAAGGAAGTGACTGAGTTACAGATTTCCGGAAAAAGGTACGACTCACTAAGTAAGTGAGTAAGTGAGGGAGGGAGTGAGTTAGTGAGTGATGTAGGGTATGACTGAGTGATGGAGAGTTATACGTCATAGTGAGTGAAAGAGTGAGTGAGTGAGTGAGTGAGTGAGGGAGTGAGTGAGTGGGTGGGTAAGTGAGTGAGTGAGTGAGTGAGTGAGTGAGTGAGTGAGTGAGTGAGTGAGTGAGTGAGTGAGTGAGTGAGTGAGTGAGTGAGTGAGTGAGTGAGTGAGTGAGTGAGTGAGTGAGTGAGTGAGTGAGTGAGTGAGTGAGTGAGTGAGTGAGTGAGTGAGTGAGTGAGTGAGTGAGTGGGTGAGGGAGTGAGTAAGAGAGGGATTAAGTGACGGAAAGAAGTACATCTCAGTGAGTGAGTGAGTGAGTGAGTGAGGAAGGAAATGAGTAAGAGACGGATAGGAAGAAGTCAGTGAATTAGCCAATGAATGAGTGAATGTGTGAGTGAATGAATAGGTGACAGGGTAAGTAAATGTAAAATGTAAGCAGCAACTTACTGGCACCTTGCTGAATACAACCGTGACGAACAAAGTCCAACATCATCTTCTGTGTGATGTCCGGTTGATCGTGAGGTGTCTGGTGACCAGCATTGCGGACAATCACTCGACAGAACCCGCCTACATGTGTATAATAACCTACAACTGTAGAATCATACTTCCATATGTGTCGGTCTGACTCATTGTAAACACACTGGAGGGACCAAGGTGTCGACAAAATGGCTTCTTCAGTATTCACAGCAGTAACGATCCCATCAAAATCCCCGGAATAAATGAGTACCTTGTATTTGCCCATGATCTCTGTCAGCTGTGGCTTCGTACTTATCAGTACGTCAGGTGCATACTTGTCTTTAAGAGCTCGGTTCGATACCTTAAACTCCAGCTGGTCCCCAACATGAACCATTTGTCGAATGTGTCTTGTGTTCATGAGATCTTGAATCAGATCGTAATCAATGTGCTCTCCCGTATGGTAATTACTGTCAATGTACGGTATCACACTGGTAAGTTTTTGGAATATAGTTCTCATACTTTCTCGACGTGTGTCATTTCTATCAAATAATTGTCTGACAGATTTCTGGTGACTGAGATATTGTGCATATGATATTGCTCCAAGAGAATAATAAAACCGACCCTGTGATACACTCTGGGTAAAAGGATCAAATAATGGGCCACCCAAGTAGATTCCAGCTAGGGGTATCGATGATCTGTTTGCCTTGATTTCCTTGTGTATCCTAACAGCCACAGATGGGACATATTTCCCAGCGTAAGACTGTCCTCCGATGTATAACTGGGTGTTCAAATAGTCAGGAAATAATATGTAGAACTGGCTAATGAAAGAGAACAAGTCCTCTGTGTATCCATCGTTGGTAGTTTTCCATCCACGTTGACCACTGTCTGAATAACTGTAGCCAGTACCAACTGGGTTATCTATATATAGCATAGCAAACGATTCTGCCCAGGATTTCTCCCATCTTTTGTAAGAGGTTTTATTACCATCAGCTCCAACGTCTTTAGTAAATCTGATAGGTCCGTTTTCCCACAGTAGACCAAACATGGAAGAAACTGTAGGGCCGCCATTCAGCCACACAAGAACCGGCGCGAGAGGTTCTGAAATGGCAGGGAAAAACCAGAAAAACAAATGATTGCCCAGCTGTTTGTCCACGGTTATAAACCCAGCGTAGCTCTTCGGGATTACTTTTTGGGGATCCCTGACTTCGCTGAGCTCCAAGGCAGATCTGATATCGCCTCTCTCCAGAAACGGCGACAGATGTAACGGATCTCTACATGTCCCAACAAGCCAGAGTGTCACGTGGACCAGCCACAGAGAAACATGGCCGCATCTTTTTGACCACATATTCTGTTTTGAAGACAATGATGAAAACATTATAAAAACTGAATACAATTTTGCATGTTTAAAAAAAAAAAAAAAAAAACACTCTTGTCTTACATGTAATAATAATACTGAGTTTGGGGGGAGAAAAAAAAACATACACACTTGTAAGAGTCGACTAATTGGTAGCTTCCTTCGAAGCTGGAGTACATCTGACAAGGAACAACCAGTTGCACCTTGACCTTGATAAGTGGAAACAAAAATGTTTGGACTTTTCAACCTGCCTCGAGGGCTTGGTTTTAAGTCCCGTGTTCCTTTGTGGTACTTGGTGCCCTTCCTTTCTTGTGGCGTAATGGTACGCCTGACGAGTTCCTGTTATGGACATACATACCACTGGTTTCTGAGCTGGTTTCTGTGGTTTTTGTTAGTTAACGCCGTTACTAACTGCACCATGGCTGCCGCCTAGCACACCATCCCGACAAGCCTGCCACTCACAAGGCCCTACTTTTTTTTTTGGCTCTGTTTTTTTTGGGGGGGGGGAAGGGGGGGGGGGGCTTTTGTTTTTTGGCTCTGTTTTGTTATTTTTGGCTTTTGTTTTTTGGCTCTGTTTTGTTATTTTTGGCTCTTGTTTTTCAATATTTTTTTTTAAATCCAGGTTTCTTCTGGCCACACATAGTATAGAAGTAGTGGTGATGTAACATAGGTTAAACAATTGAATGCTGCGTAAGACATAAAGTCGGGTGGAAGGAGTGAGGGTGAGAGATAGATTCCTAGGTAAGGAGAGAAGGAACAGGTCTGGATGCTACTAGCTTTGAACATCTGATGTCTCGTTGACAATCTGTCTTATTTGGTAAGAATGGATGCAAGAAGAAATTGCAGGAGGTTCTGGCCAGCCGTCCCATAAACTATGTAGCCATAGTTAGGTTCCCCCTGATGAAAGCTTTATAAAGCATGGTCATTGTTCTAGTATGGTCACCCCAGCCAGTCCCTTTAATGAGTCTCAGCATGTTGAGATACTGTTTGCAACTTTCTGCTGTCGTCTCGACGTGTTTCCTCCAGCTCAGCTTTGTGTGGGGCTTTCTCTGGACTGTTAGGTCATTGACGTCGAAACGGCTTTCATTCGGTTTGTATCTTTTGACTGCTTTGTTGTCAAATAGCATCATTACCGAATTGGCCACGTTGATTAGAAACCCCTATTTATTCATCCACTCTGCTATATGGCGAATTCCAGTATTACTGCACCACAGCGCACAGTCGTCGGCAAATTGAGATAATTCCACCTCAGGGTTGGCAATGACCTCCCTTATGTCGTTGACTAGGATGTTAAAGATGATGGGGGAGATAACCGAACCGTGAGGGGTGCCGTCCTCCTGAAAATGAGGCCTGGAAACTTCATTACTCACTGCAACTGAAAATGTTCGTTCGCTAAGGAAGCTTTAACTATAAAGTTTGTCCTCAAAACGTGCAGGTCCAAGTGATGGTGGTTCTTGCTGTCCTGCACGTCAGACACTCTTGCAGTAAAGGTCTAGCCATCATATGACAGTTCTACCGTCGCAGTCAGTGTTATCTTGTTTACGTCTTGCCTTATTGCTCTCCCTCGGATTATATGTGCTAATTATAAACCTCTTGATATCACAGCGGGTTACTTCAGCATCAGGCTGAGGCAATCGTTCACTTAACTTTGCCGATCGGTCAGCCTCATAATGTCCGGTTGCATTTCATTATCACAGTAAAGTTAGGTACGTATCCTTTGCAGGACGTCACATAGCAAACTCCATCATTTTTCGGCTGTTTGGTTTGTTAGTAAGCAATTTTACGTGAAGTAGTTTGCCACTGCCTTCTCAACGGTGGGCTCTCAGTACATTTGTCGAAATCAACGCAAAGCGGTCTGCTACCAAACCGCCTGCAGCTGGAATCGAACAGAGAACCTGGGAGTTACGAAGGGCGTTAGTAATGTCTAAGCTACAGATACCTACAGGATCAGGAGAGGATTGCCTAGTTGTTAGAACGGTGGGCTCTCATACGAGAGAACCGGGTTCGAATCCTCGATAAGGTAATTTGTTTTTCTGTCGGGGGCAAAAATGAATTTTCTATCTACACAGTCCGTGGCGACAGCACTAGCCATGCGGCTCCAAATCCTCACACTCAAAGACCCTACCTCCCCCTGCCCCCTTGTCCTCACTGGAAGAGTGGTATAGTAAAGCCAGTAAATAGCAGTGCATTTTTTTGTAGGGGGTGGGGCATTTTTCCGTGTGGATCTTAGACCACATTTTGGATGGCAACAAAATAGAATAAACCTTATGACGGTAACAAGCATGTCGTAAAAGGCGGCCATTCAGGGATTTGTTGAAATCTGACGTGTTGCACCAAAAACACTTTTTTTTCACAACCTTGACATAAAGCTCGACTGTAAATGAAGAAAGCGCCAACCCCTTTTCTTGTTCTTGAGCTTTGTTGCTGCAAATATCACTAGCTTCCACTCCTCTCTATACCTTGCCGCCTCTTTCCATCAGTGACTCCAGGTATGTGTAGGTCTGTTGCCACTCCACAGTCTGCTTGGGGAAATCATACAACGGTTGTGAAAAATATGGTACGAATAGACGGGTCTTGAGATTTATGGGGAAGATTAATAATCAACATGTCTTCTTCTTCTTCTTCTTCTTTGCGCTGACAAGCTGTAAACTCTGGCGGAAAGTTCTGGTTGTTCATTCACTTCTGACTGCAGTCCTGTTCCAGAACCTCGGCGTTGCGTGTGCATCCGTTTTACAGATATGACTCTTTTGTATGCAGACTACTCGTTCCTTGCCGCTCAGGCAGTTGCACTCAGACTTTGAAGGAAACTCACAGTTAGTAGACTCTTACGACATGCTTTTGGGTAGGCAGTGGGTCTATTTTTGTTTTCCCTATAACCGGTTCAAGGAACACACACAGGGAAGTCAACATGTAATTTACAGAACGTCGCTCTCTTCACGGCAAGCATGAAACTCTCTTTTTCTAGCCACTTTTTCAGCCCTATTTGTTTTCATAGCCAATAAGTCTTTAATGTCTTCTATCTACGTCCACGTAGGTCGGCCTCTGGATCGTTCTTCAGGAACTGCACCCGCTATCGCCGTTCTCTCCAGATAACCTGACGTTTAAAATGGCTACTTAAATTGAGTTGAGTGAAGAATTGACATCACAGTACGCAGGGCATTCCCACGCGTGCTCCATCCTCATCTTCAGCAGCCAGCGCAGAGTTCCAATACTGATTGTACACAATCTAGTTATAGGTCCGTTTCGCCTTTCCTCTGAGTGCAGTAAGCCGGCCAAACCCTCTGGTTACACTCAGGTGACTCATTCTCTCCAGGCCATAATAATCTTGATTCTCTACTGATTCCGTTGCTTGTTCCCAAAGTGCCTTGACCGCATCTGCCGTGTCATGTATCAGTTCACGTCCCACTGGTGTAGATCCAGCCAATCTGTCTGCCTGTTGATTACCCACTACGCCGGCATTGCCTGGAGAGAAGATCCAAAGTTTTAAAATGGCTAAGACACCTTAGCTTCTAGAGCAGGGTGCTGTTTGCGAGACAGTTCTTTTTGATGTTCAGGTGATGTATGATATTGGTTTCTTTTTCTTATTGGTCTGCGGCACTCTAAGAATGTGTATGTTGCCTTTCTGTTTAAAAGCTCCAATTTTTGTCCTTCAAGGATTGGATAAGAATATATGACTCGCATCTATAAGTTGCATGGAAGAGATGGATGAGCTCAAAATGTTTAACGTCAACTCGCTTGCAATGATCGAGCAATTTATCATTAGAACTAAACATCAAAATGGAAGAAGAGATTAATGTAGCTCAGGCTGGATTTAGACAGGGAAGAGGAACAAGAGATCATATATTCAACATGCGTTTAAGAATAGAGAAGTGTAGAGAATTTAATGTAAATCTGTTCTTATGTTTTGTGGATTATTCAAAAGCATTTGACTGTGTACAACATCAGAAGCTTTGGGAAATCATGAGGAATATGGGCTTTCCATCACATATAGTGCAGCTCATTAAAATGCTCTATCAAGACCAACAAGCAGCAGTCAGAATAGATGGAGAGACATCAGACTGGTTTGGCATCAAGCAAGGAGTCCGTCAGGGATGTGTGCTGTCACCGTATTTGTTCAACCTGTACGCCGAAAATATAATGAGAAATGTAAGAGATGATATAAACAAGGAACAATATGATGCCCTAAATATCGGTGGTCATGAAATACCAGAAATTCGTTATGCTGATGATACAGTATTACTATCAACATCACAAAATGGTTTAGAAAACTTATTAACCTCACTCCAAAGAAATAGTGAAAATCATAACTTATTTCTTAACACAGCAAAAACAAAGATAATGCATACAAACAAAACTGCCATGGAGAAGGAAATATATGTTAATGAGGAAAGATTGGAGGTGGTGGAAAATTTCGAATATCTTGGGTCACTGGTTACCAACAATGGTGACACAATGAAAGAAATTAAACGGCGACTATCCATTGCTCTTCAAAGACTAAAACAACTGAATAAATTATGGAATTGTACAGATAGAATTACAAAGGTCAGATTTTTAAGAGCATGCATCTTTCCCATTGCAACATACGCCTGTGAGACCTGGACACTTACTAAACAAGCGGAACAGCGCATAAATGCATTTGAATATAAATGTTACAGACAGGTTCTAAGAATATCTTGGGTAAAGAAAAGAACAAATGCATCCATACTTCAAGAGCTGAATATTGAAGAGGGTTGGCTAGTAAAGACAATAAAACAAAGGAAATTGAAATATTTTGGTCACTTGAAACGTCATGGAGGTCTAGAGAGAACAATAATGGAGGGGTATATGCCTGGGAAGAGAGGAAGAGGAAGGCCAAGGAGAAGATGGGTGCAGGATGTGGCAGATGATCTCCAGATGGGTGTATCAGACGCAGGACATCTTGCTCATGATAGGAAGGTTTTCCGGAGGGTTGTTATGGCAGCGAGGTTCCGCGAGGGACATGCTACTGAATGAATGAATGAATGACTAAACATCAAAATTTAGGAGGGGAAAAGAAATGCCATTGCAATCCTGGGAAGTTGGTATTCTAAAAACTACAATATTTCCTTTATGCTGAGAACGACTAAATCTATTACTGAGTTATGAGTTAGATTATCTTTACAGCACTCAGGACACACCCACAGGCGCTCAGATTCCCCTCACAACACATTTATCAGCGTCACGCGGTTAATAGTGCCATTATCTATCTATCTATCTATCTATCTATCTATCTATCTATCTATCTATCTATCTATCTATCTATCTATCTATCTATCTATCTATCTATCTATCTATCTATCTATCTATCTATCTATCTATCTATCTATCTATCTATCTATCTATCTATCTATCTATCTATCTATCTATCTATCTATCTATCTATCTATCTATCTATCTATCTATCTATCTATCTATCTATCTATCTATCTATCTATCTATCTATCTATCTATCTATCTATCTATCTATCTATCTATCTATCTATCTATCTATCTATCTATCTATCTATCTATCTATCTATCTATCTATCTATCTATCTATCTATCTATCTATCTATCTATCTATCTATCTATCTATCTATCTATCTATCTATCTATCTATCTATCTATCTATCTATCTATCTATCTATCTATCTATCTATCTATCTATCTATCTATCTATCTATCTATCTATCTATCTATCTATCTATCTATCTATCTATCTATCTATCTATCTATCTATCTATCTATCTGTCTATCTATCTATCTATCTGTCTATCTATCTGTCTATCTATCTGTCTATCTATCTGTCTATCTATCTATCTATCTATCTATCTATCTATCTATCTATCTATCTATCTATCTATCTATCTATCTATCTATCTATCTATCTATCTATCTATCTATCTATCTATCTATCTATCTATCTATCTATCTATCTATCTATCTATCTATCTATCTATCTATCTATCTATCTATCTATCTATCTATCTATCTATCTATCTATCTATCTATCTATCTATCTATCTATCTATCTATCTATCTATCTATCTATCTATCTATCTATCTATCTATCTATCTATCTATCTATCTATCTATCTATCTAATCTATCTATCGATCTATCGATCTGTCTGTCTGTCTGTCTGTCTGGCTGTCTGGCTGTCTGTCTGCTGTCTGTCTGTCTGTCTGTCTGTCTGTCTGTCTGTCTGTCTGTCTGTCTGTCTGTCTGTCTGTCTGTCTGTCTGTCTGTCTGTCTGTCTGTCTGTCTGTCTGTCTGTCTGTCTGTCTGTCTGTCTGTCTGTCTGTCTGTCTGTCTGTCTGTCTGTCTGTCTGTCTGTCTGTCTGTCTGTCTGTCTGTCTGTCTGTCTGTCTGTCCGTTCGTCCGTTCGTCTGTCTGTCAGTTTGTCTGTCTGTCTGCTGATATTTGTTTGCAAGCACAGGCACCACTTTTATTCCATGCGGATGGACCAATGTCATCCCCACAATCCAACCCCGGTTAGGCCCTATAGGCCAACCCCTCCCTCCTTAGACACTCAGTGTACGCTGTTGGCGTCTAATCCGCCCCTGCGCGTTGGAGATATATAAGCTGACCGTCATTTCATTGTATGAAGTTTTTTCGCCAGGGACACAGATGAGTATCATTTATTTTATACATTAGAGTCCTATGTAGTCACTTCATAGTTAGAACATATTTGTGTATGTGTACTGTGTTGTCCTTTATGTGCTGATGAAGGCTAATCGCCGCAACGTCCTTTGTTTGTTTATTGTGATCGATTTTGTAAAGCTAACATAAACTATTTGTTGTTTCTTACCAACATTTTGTCTTCCCTAGAATTTTCTAATCCTTTTAAAAACTATGTTGGTTAACAAGACTTTGTGTGCGTTTAACAAAACTTCGTGTGCGTCCGATGTGCTTCTCATGCTTCGCTGTGCCTATATTTACTCCCAGTTCTCGTATTCTTAGTAGTGATGTGGACACGTTGCTTCCGAAACTCTCAGAACCTCCTATCTTATTAGGGGCATTGACAATGTCTGCGTGATCCATCGGCCGGTCACCTTCAGTTAATGCAGCACCTGCCAGTCTATGTTTTACTGTTGCCTAAATGTATTACTGTTTCACGGTTATATTTAACATGTTAATCCAACAACAATAAATCCTCCTTGTGAGTTTCAGAGCCCTATTTTGGAAAGCAGTTAATAAAATACTGACCCTTTACAAGCATGTCGTCTAATCCCACTGATTAAGGGTTTGTTGAAATCAGATGTGCTAAGCAGAAGGGCGCCTAACTGTAAACCGCAACACATGTTTCAGCTGTCCTTTTAAAAGTGGGTAAAGAAGAAGGAGAAGGAAGAGGAGAGGAAGCAGACGAAGTTTGCTAATGTAAAATGTAAAACTAACGAACTTTATCAAGTAATCAAATATTGTCCAACTAATCATACCCCAAAATCCCCGTGTGCGTTCCGGAGCCCTATTATAGGGAAAACAAGAACAGACCTACTGCCTACCCAAATGCATGTCGTAAGAGTCGACTAAATGGGAGCTTCCTTTAAAGTTGGAGTGTATCATCCTGAGAGACAAGTAACCAACAATCTGCACACAAATGAGTCAGATCTGTCAAACGGATGCACACACAACACTCAGGTTCTGAAACAGGACATAAGTCCAGAAGTGGACGAACAACCAGAACTTTCCGCTACAGTTTACAGCCGGTGAACACGGTGATGATGAAGAAGAAGACACCCCAAAAGATTAGAAACATCATAATTATCATGTCAATACAAATGACATAAATGACTCAGGAAAGTGCAAAACAGAAGAAGTATACAATGGGAATACAACGAACACTATATATTCCTATTAAAACCCTGAGGATTCAACAGGAACATATTTATTACGAAAACCGCTACTTCTAATACTCACTGTATTGTGTGTATTTTCTTAAGTAACTTCCAACAGTTTTCACACGAGTAGCCAAAGAGAGGCACGAATGGTTACTAAAAAAACTGGTCTAACTGTTTCCCGTTGCATAAATTTATAAAACACCGGAAATTCTTCCAAAACGTCCACAACTTAGGAGAGAACCCCTCTTATGCATTACGCAAACATAATTACCAGATCGCCAAACAAACAGCGTCTGCATCTGTGAAGAAGATCTGGCTTTCCGCACGCTGCCTGTCAATCAAGGGGAAAGCTCTAACTCCAGGCTGGCTCATAAGTGCAGATATTCCATGATGTAAAAACACAAGAAAACAAAACGTACGTGCAATGTTTTAAAGCAATCGAGCTGAAATATCTTGATTTCGTCTCTTAGCCCCTGAGCAGAGAGGAGAACTCGTTGGGAAAATAAGGGGAGGAGATGCCACATTATGAGACGGAAAACCTGGGAAAATACTGATAGAGTTGTTTCTTTTGTCTGCTTCAATACTTAGTGTGCGCGTTCCAAAACTTACAATGTAACGAGCTCGTTTTGATATAGAAATGTTCAACTTTGAGTGCTAATAAGCAAGCTCTGTCCTTGATTTCTTCCTCTTTTCCTCCCCTATTTACCAAGTATTTTGTACGCGTGTGTGTTGGGTTGGATTTCATAAGAATCTTTTGTGTGGTCTTTCGAATGCGTTGTATTCTTCACTACTTGCTATCATTGGTGCCGTCGTTCCATTATTATGCGTGTTCTTCCTCCTGTTCTGTGTTGATCGTATTTCTTCTTCGTGGCTGTGTGTGGCAACTGATACCAGGGCATTCTCTTCAGATGACCAAACCATCTAATCTGTTGCTCTTGATTAACTGTGTGACTGGTTTCAGTCCTATTAGTCTTCTAATTTCTTCGTTTGAAATTCTTCTTAATGCTTCAGAAGCTTTTCTCAAGCATCTAATATGCCTTGTTAGAATCTTTGCGCCCATTACCTAATTGATGGTCCACGTTTGACTCTGGCGCACACACCCCCCCCCCCCCCCCACCCCGCCACCACCCCTCACTCCCAGCATGGTTCTTAGCGTATTTGACTTGGTAGACAAAGGTATCCTTCTAACGCCTAGCATGGTTTAGACAGACACAATTCTACACATCAACACAACACACTGACTGCGACAAGTAAAAACAGGTATCATCGCCTCAATGAAGGCTCCAACACAAAAATTCCGGTACAACTTCAGCCCGGTGAGTCGGTACATTGTCATGAAGAAGGAAAAAAACTGCCAGGTGATGAATATTCGGGTCGGACTATGAGAATCCTTTTTAATAGACGGTTCAAAATACTTGAATAGACTGTGGCTGTGACAGTCTGTCCCCTAGACTAAATTCTTTGTGAATAACTCTTTTGCTGTGGTAGGAGCACACCAAGATTGTCTTCACTTTCGACTTTTTAAGGCAGATGTTTTTGCCTTTAAACAACAATCTTCTTATATCTGTTCTCTGACTTTTGCAATGAGTTCTTCATTACGAACAGATACTGAGCGTTTAGGTCTAGTTGCATTAGTAATAATTTATACACACCTTTTGAAAATCTGTGCACCCCATTAACTTGTCGCATCATTTAAACTGTCTCAATTGCGCTTTTTCTGAGTTTTAAACATAAATTATTGTTAGCTTTTTTGCTCCATGCTGATTTCGTAACAATGCACATCTAGCTATGTCAATAAAATGGCGGCTTGTTTGTTTGGCTTGCTTATCAGGCGGCTATGCAAAGTTGCCAGATCATAGATGAAGGTTGTCTCTTTGAATTTCATGCTTTGCTTCATATACGACATTTTTGTTTTGGCCATAATAAAATCAGTCTCATTACTTAATTATCGGACCTTATAAATGTACTCTCTTTCTCTCAGACTGCTTTGTTGTTCGTCCATCTCTTGATATCATTATCGTCAAAAATGCCTTAAAGAATCCTCGGGTAAAAGGCCCTTTGCTTTATATAAAAGAATGAGTTTATTGCCTTTAGTCGGCTCTGTGGCTAAGTCGATGAGAACGCTTCGTAATGCCGGGATGCCGGGTTCAAACCCAGCTGCGGGCCATGCGCCTTGCGTTGGTTTCGACAGTGGTATCAAGATAGCCGACCGTCCAGAAAGCAATGGTAAACTACTGGGCGTAAATTTGCCTTGAAAAACCACACAATAGCCAGTGGCTGTTGGGGTTTGTTCTACAACGTCCTTTAAAGGATACGCAACAAACTAACCTGATTGCCTACAGTGCTAGATTTAGACGCAAGCTAACTAAGCTATAGCTTAGGGCCTCACAGTCTGCAGAAACCTTAAAAAAATGTCCCGATATCGCAGGAATTTTAAAATAGTATTGATACCATTCTGAATTACGTTGAAATTACATGGACCATGCACTCAGAATGTATAAGACAAGACGTCCCCATCAAGCCCTCATTTGGACAACTGAACGGAAAAGAAAACTGGGAAGACCAAGATGAACTCTGCGTAGAACCATTATCAGGAAAGGCTCAACTTTGGGTCTAATGAATATCCAAGACCTAACTCCGGTGGGAACGAACCGCCAAACACGCAGAGCTATGATCTCTGCCCTATGCGCCGCCTCAGGCTCAAGGGGAAAAGAATAACTAACTAATTCATATAATTGATACATGACAAGGTAGATGTAGTCAGTGCTCTTCGGGAACAAGTAACGAAGTCAAAAGAGAAACTGGATTATTATGGGCTGGAGAGAATGAGGCACCTGGGTGTGAAGAGAGTGTCTGGCCAGCTCACTACACTCAGAGGGAAGGCAAGACGGGCATACAACCAGACTGACGGACTGGAAGAACCCATGCACAAACACGTCCTATCACTAAGACTGACCGAGATGCACTGACTGAACACGCTATAACCTTCAGCTCAGCGGCTGGTCCCGCTCGGTTCTCACAATATCCGTGGACACCGCTGTTCCCCATAATCTCAAGAAACCGTTGTCTCACGCGTGAAACAGCGTGGACCTTTTGCACTCATCTCTGTCATCATCAACATCTAGCGCCTTTATGACACGCGTAGGTGATCACACCTCTGACCTAAGGTTCAACTGAATAGCAAAGTGAGTTCAGTTTTTTTTTTTTACAATCAGAAAAAGTAAACTGTCATTGGAGTCATATCTCTTTGAATATATTTTAGTAGCAGTTTTGCCTGTCTGCTCGTTGGACAGTTTAACTGCCTGGATTTGTGTAAAAACTTATCACGCCTACACATTTTGTCTGCTTCTTCCCTTCCTCTAGCTTCTCAGGCTATATTTGAAGAGAATTATCGGGATATTTGTAAAGGTTAAATTTTAGTACGACTTTTGATTGGGCGGAAAGGTTTAAAGACGGTGTTGGTAAAGAGGGTACTTTGATATTTTTTATTAGAGGTCAATGTCCATGCCTTAAGACTTGATTTCTTCTGCTTATTTTTTTACTATTATTATTATTTTTATTTTGCAGAGATTCAGAGACATAAGACAATTTTAAAAAAGCTCATTAAAAATATTTTTGCAAAAACAACCTTTAAGGGGCGGAGGTGTTAAAGATAGTGTTAGTTTTGTGACTTATAAAAAGTTAAGGACCCACTTCAGGCCGTCGGGGCCTTGTGCATATGGTGCTAGACCAATATTTATAATTACTAAAACAGCACTGTATGGATGTGTAGTCACCAGCACACCAGCAACCTGTGTATCTCAGTACTTGATTGCGTGACCTGGGAGTAAATGGTTACAGTAAAGAATATCGACTTCACCACCCCAGGTTTCACCCCGTATAGCTTGGTCTCTCCCTGAAGAATGGCTAGCCACCTGCCATGTGTGTCGCTTAAAGCAGCAACATTGTGACTGCACTTATGTACCAAACGACACGGCTGTGAAATGAACCCACGACCTTCACCGCGCGAGGTGAACAGTTTGACCACTTAACAACTGAGACCGCTGACTTGGGAGTAAAGCTTGGTGGAGCTTATCTATGCCGTCGTTGAGGCCAAGGAAGGAAACTTTAACCAACTTCTTGTGGAAACAGTTGAGGCTCCTTGGAGTGGCTGCTGCATTAAAAGACTGAGCACGTATAGGATTGCTTAATGTGCAGTGACGTCGAATGGGATAGCACAGTATAACCCCTCAGATGATATTCTGTAACCCATTTTAGGCTGGAAAATGACTTTGGCTCCCAGGTCGACCCAGCCTTGAGGTACAGTTCTGGGAAGTAAAGGTGGCAAGCTTGATGCTGATTGCATCACCCACCGAGTGCCAATTGGTCTACAAAATATAGGTCTAGCCCTATATGCTTAATACACCTAAAGGCGTGCAAAAGAGTGCTTTACTACTTTTATTTTGTGGTGGACCGATTTGAAAGAAATGTTTAAAAATTCAACACAATGCACTTTTCCATCGAAGACTTTCAGGCAGAAGACAGGCAAACATCTAACAGCGTCAAACCATCAAACCGTTCTGTCTTGTACTAGCATAAAATAAACACACAAGGAGACAGAAATATAATCATTTATTTGATTATAAAGGAAACATAGCAAAAGAAAAAATACAACTGACAACATCCGTCAAGTAGATAACAAGCAATTAATTAAGTAATGGTTGTTTTACTAGAAAATATTGCAGCATCCTACTTCAAAAACCCACAGAATCACAAGTTCCTATAATCTGCACTCATTAGTTTTGAAGAATTTAACAGTCAGGCTGACAAACTATTTTATAAACCGTTCACTTATACTGCTTGGGTGCTAAGTGTTTTCTCTAAATATTTCAAAGCATTTGTGACAAAAGTACAGTATTCTGATCACTATTTCCCGGTATTTTATCATAGGAAAGGAGTGGTCAGTACTTCCAGTTGTTTACATAAGGTCAGCATGTGTGGCTAACATTTCATAATTCTTTATATCAGAAAAGCCAGTGAGTGTAGTCAGTATTTCCTAGTTGTTTATATTAGAAAAGCCAGTGTGAGCAGTGGATATTTCCTATGTTATGTTAGAAAAGCCAGGGTGTGGTTGCTATTTCGAAGCTGTTTATGCCAAAAAAAGCCAGTATGTATGGTCACTATTTCCAAGCTGTTTACACTAAAGACCATTAGTGAAAACACCAAACAAATAAGGTAGTGCAGTGATTGCAAGCTTGCCTTTTAGCCCACAAAGTCTTGGGTTTACAAGTGATTTAGATTCCCAGGCTAACGCAACCAAAAAGCGATACAAAGAAATTTCCAGGAAAGTAAAAGCAGCTATAGCCTCCACTGACTGAGTGCTGACTGGTTTATAAGAATATGAGACAGCCTCATATAGCCAATGTAACAATGGCCTAAGAAGGGTTCTTTACGGACTTAAGGTAACTATGTGCCATAAGCCAGAGTTGTAAAGCTTCCTTAGCAGCAAGTGAGCAGGGGGAGGCACAGACAGATCATCATGGTCTGAGGAGAACAGGGCGGTGGGAAGTGCCCAGGGGATCTGGCCAACACTCAACACTCAAGGGAATGGCGAGCGAGATGGATATACAATCAGACAGTTACTGGTGCTACTGGAGCTGAAACTCTGCACCTGCTGCTGAAGATGGGGATGGAGCGCTTACGGGAATGTCCTGAGTGCCATGATGTTGAACCTTAATTCAACACTCTATCAGATGCCAGATAAGCCAACAGCATTAAAAGAATCTTTACTTTACCTTTTTTTTTCTTTTCACCCAAAAAAACGTCTTATAAAGCCTGGATTTACCAATGTATTTATCAGGTCAAACAGAATTTATAAACATATCCACAATAACCCATTCTGTAAAAAAAAAAAAATCAATTAAAAACATGTCTGCAGACTAAGGACAACTTTTTAAATACCCAACAGATGCTAAAATACTGGATCTGCAAATACAGGCAACAAAGAATGTATCGAACTACTCCTAAACAATACCTCAAAATGAATACTGCATAAATATAATTAAAATATAAATACTGAATTTGCAAATACATTCATCAGGCAAATACATATCAAGAAATTTTGAAGAGAAAAAAGTAAGTCCCCTTGTGTTTCATAAAATATAGACATTAGGCTAGGCAGGTTTTATACAAGTATTATTTGGTGAATGAATGTGTCATTCATACGTTTCTGCTCACTTACTCAAACTTTGAATTACTTCTACAGCACAACCAGAACATATAGGTGCATTCTGTGGAGGGGGTTGAAGGGGCTCAACTGACAATGTAAATCAACATTCTTGCTAACTAGACTGTGTTTGTTACCGAGTATCTCATAGAGAGGGGGGAAGTAGAGAGAAAGTGAGAGGGACGAGAAAGAGGGACATGAGAGGGTGGAAGAGGGAACTCGCACACAAAAAAATGGGAGGGAGATGAGAGAGAGAGGAAGTGAAGAAAAAGAGAGGAGTAGGAAGGAGGAAAGAGAAGGAGAAAGAGGTGGGGAGGTAGGTAGAAAGATAGGAGATGTGAGAGATGTAGAGAGAGAAAAAGAGGACAGGGGAGGGGTAGGGTGCAAAAGGGAGTTTATTTTCTATATGTTTATGACAGAGGTGTTTTGCAGATCAGCATATGGTCTATATATTTACGACAGAGGTGTCTTTTGGATCAGTATATTGGCTATATGTTTATGACAGACATGTTTTGTGGATCAGCATATTTTCTACATGTTCATGACAGAGGTGTTTCATAAATTAGCATATTGTCTATATATTAATGATAGAGATGTTTTGTGGACGAGTATATTATCTATATCAGCAGTTCTCAAACGCGAGTGTTTGCCAGGGGTGCCGCGGCAATGATCAAGAAAAGTCTAGAAATTCTGAAATTAATTAAAGAAGGCATGCAAACACTTAAAAGATAAAATTTAGGCTGTCTTCCCTTGCTGCTGTCAAAAAGAGTTTATTTTTGTTTTGTTTCGCACTCAAACGTGTTTTGTATTACATAAAATGCCAACCACAATGTGTTATTCTTTTGGAGTTAATTTGCCCAAATCAAATTTGAAGAATTTGCTTGCGAGAACACAAGAGGTGCATTTAAATTACACTAAACAAATGGCTAAATGAAAGATGACTGAAAGGCAATTCGGCTGCATTTGTTCATGCCATTGCATTAAAGACAACTGAACATGAAATTTGCATTTTTAAACTTTTCCTAAGTATTCAAACCGCGTTAAGGGACGTTGTGCCGTGAAATGTTTTTAACCCAACAAGGGTGCAGCGGTGAAAAAACGTTTGAGAACTGCTCGTTTATATGTTTATGACAGAGGTGTTTTGTGGATCAATATATTTTCTTTATGTTTATGACAGAGGTGTTTGTAGATTAATATATTGTCTATCTGTTTTTGACAGAGATGTTTTGTGGATCAGTATATTGTCTATATATTTATGATAGAGATGTTTTTTGAATCAATATATTGTCTGTTTTCGACAGAGGTGTTTTGTGGATCAGAATTTTGTCTTTATAATTATGATAGAAGTAATTTGTAGATCAATATATTCTCTATCTGTTTTCGACAGAGGTGTTTTGTGGATCAGTAGTGCCATATGTTTATAAAGTGATGTTTACTGGATCAGTATTGTCATCTGTTTATGATAAAAGTGTTTTGTGGATCACATAATATCAGCACAGGAGATACATAGTTCATAAGTTGTGTAACTCTCCTTATGGCAAACAGTCGCTCTGCAGAAATACCTAGCCATAGGGGATTGTTAGCATCTGTGCTCAGGTTGAGCATGTGCTTCATAATTCGGAGATGTCGGGTTTGATTTCAAGCTGCAGGCAATTTGGCAGCAGACTGCCTTGTGTTGGTTTCGACAACTGACCATTCATAAAGCAATGTAAATTTGCCTAGTAAAACCATAAACAGCAACAAAGAAGCCAGGGTTGGTTTTGCAATGTCCTGTAAAGGATATACAATTAACTTATATATACGGGATTGAACTTGGGCACAATAAATCCTTCTGCCTTTAAATAACTTACAGCATAAGACAATCCCAATCAGCACAAAGAGACATCTTATTCAAAGCATATTTATTCCAACTCTGTGCTACCAGTGCCAGACATGGTCACTCACAACAAACCATAAAAGAAAATTAGTAACTATGGAAATGAGATGTCTGAGAAGGGCTGTAGGAGTGACCATAAGAGATAGATCAGGAATGAGATCATAAAAGAACAAGTCGGCACAGAACCAATTCTGGATTACATACAAAGACAGCAAGTGAAATGGTTTGCCAACTTAGAGAGAATGCCTTGTGACACCATACCATACAAAGCATACATGGAAAGAGAAGAAGGACGTAGAGCATGGGGTAGACCAAGAACAAGATGGAAGGATAACATCAGAGAAACTCTACAACAGCACGATGTGCCTATGGCAGCCAGAAGAGCTAGAAACAGAACCTTATATCTCCCTCGACACCCACAGCGGTAAAAGAGGAAGTGAAGAAGAAGAAGAAAAAAGGATGACAGAGTTAAAGCCCAACTACCCATAAGAAAGAGCCTTCATCCCATCAGTGGCACATCAGGCATAGTGTGATAAAACAATATTTGTGAAGATCAAACAGCACTTGATGGGTGACATTATACCAGCTGCCTTCAATTCCCAGGCCACTTTCGGCTACCCGATTTAGGCTTAGTAAACCTATTAGCCCTAGGTCAATTATTTTAAAAAAGAAAAATCTACGATGTTGCAGATCTGAACCTAGGATCTCATGGGTGACAGGCAAGCTTCTAGCTATTATGGTAACACAGCTCCTGAACCAACTTTGCTTAGCTAAAATACAGCTTCTAAAAAAATAGCAATCCTTCTCTAAACATTATTAATACTAGAAAAACCTATACATTTAATATTAAAGACATTTTTTCATCATCTGAAATGAGCATCTTGGCTGATCTTTCCTGCTCTTGTTTCTCTGACCATTTGTTCTATCTCATGTTATGTGTGCCCCGTCTTTATTGCCAAATGTTACCCATTTTAGAGGAAAGTACAAACAGTTTTTTAAAAATGGGGGAGGGGGGACTTGAAAGCGAAGATTAGAGCCACATGGCTAGTAGTCGCCCTGGACTGTGCAGGTTGAAATGTGTCCATCCGACAGAAAAAATCCATCACTCTACTGAGACTGTGTTCATCGGTCTCCCCTCAACATTTTATACTGTGATTTAAGACAAAAAGAGATTTGGTTTTTTCGGAATATCCTACCCCAGATGACATAATAGGACAGCCCAACATTTTAGAAGATGGTAAGACTGGGTTTCCTGGCTTTCTGTTCTTTTAACGACCCCAAAACATCTAGAACTGGTCCTAACCCCAACCCACCTATGTCCAACAAGAGAGTGGACCCTAGGTCCCACGACTGCATGCAGTCTATCTAACACCCCCTGAATTATTAAACTGCCCTGTGACCTGTGAATTTCCTCTGTTTGGGGTAGGAAATTAAGAAAGCACGTAAGATTCTGAAAGACAGTTGGCTATAGAGGGGGAAATAGTTCTGCACTGGACAAGCTATTAAATGATGACAGTGAAAAAATGACGATAGTGATGATGTTTTAAAGCTAAAAGGCCCAAATAAAACAGTAAAAAAAGATTTTATTGGCCAATATACAGCTGGACATATAGCAAACAAAGCAAGGATGGAAAGTACAATTACAGAATCTTGTTTATAAAAGAAATTTATTTCTGACCTGCCAAGTAAGCATGACAGGTACATAATCATGCTCATGAAAAACTGACCAACCATGGTCAAACAATAAATTTAAAATATACTACTCTAGTATCAATAAGATAAATGCAGTAAATTAAGAAAAACAACAACAAAATGTCAACTTCAAAGCAACATGTTCCGTATGTAAATCTGAACAAAGAAGACACAAACAGATTTCACAGTTTAGTAACCAGCGTATTTTGGTGCATCTTGTCAAAACACCAGTTGTGAACCTGCAATCGCACTGGTAAAACAGGCACTGACTTTTGAGTGAGGTAGATGTAATTTTAAAGGGTTCATTCATTTCCTCCATTTCATCTAATTGTCACTCTACTTAATGCCCAATGAGACACGGCAAAATAAGCCAGGCAATGAATCAAATCAAATCAATCAAACCAAGCAATGCATTTGAGTGTCGAGGGAGATCTAAGGTTCTGTTCTTGCTCTTCATGCCACCTCAACCCTGGACACATCACACTGTTACAGAGTTTCTCTGATGTTATTGTTCCATCTTGTTTTTGTACTACCCCTCGATCTACATCCCTCTCCTCTTTTGGTGTAAGCCTCGTATGATATGGCATCACAAGGCATTCTCTCCAAGTGGAGCTAACCATTTTATTTGTTGTCTTCGTACATAATTTTGAACTGGTTCTGTGTCGACTTTTTTTCTCTCTTATGACTTCACTTCTACTTTATCTATTCTGGAATGAAGTTATAAGAGGGACAAGTTATAAAAGCCCAGCACAGAGCTGTGTAACTTGTTGGTGTCTTTATTGTTTACAACATCAACTGGTACAGGGCATGAGATTAAGATACTCTTGCTAACAACATGCTAATATCTGACAATGTATTTACATCTGCTTCTTTCACGCACTTAAAACAAGTACCTATATCTGCAATGTCGGCTTTTCTAAAAATTTCCTGCTTTTTTTTTAGTTTAAAAAGTATGTGAAGTTTAGTACCACTGTTATTTCACTTGGCTTATCTGAATGCATATACCTCACACAAGTCAACAATCAATCCATATTCCTTTTTTATTTAAAGGTCTGTTAAAATGCAACCAAATTATACGTTTCTAAATGGCTTTGAAACCTAATGTACAATTAAAACAGACTGTCTCTGCCTTATAATAAACTTTTGCAAACAGTTTTACCGTAAATCTTTGGACATATTAAAGATCCGAAAAGCAGAGAATGAATACTTAGAAACAACAACAAAACAAAAATGCATTATCTGTTTAAATCACAACTAATTACTGGTGTCATGAGGGCTTACAGACTGCACTGGTTGTGGCATATAAAATTAATAGCAGACAACAGAGATAAAACTTGTGTACACAAAAAAAAGATATGAATGGCAGCAGACAATGAGGTAGACTAAGAATATAATGGAGAGATAATATGCAGGCAGACCTACAAACTGTTGGAGCCACCAACTGGAAAGAGAAGGCCTGTCGGCGACGAACAGAGATGGGTAATATCTCAAGCAAGGAACAAGAGCTCAAAATGTTGAAAGAAAATGTTTCTATACCTCCTTGACTACAATATCTTCATTTCATAAATGTTCTCACGAAATTTACGAAACATTTAGTTGACTTTGAAATTGAAGCTTACCTTATATTGCTAACAGATGACGCACATTTACATCCATTACTGAGATAGCAAATGGCCATGACAGATGTATCTATATTTCCCACTGAGACGGCAAGTGGCCACAATGGATATATCCGTCAACACCACTGAGATAGCATTTAACCACAAAGGATATATCCATCATACTCACTGAGACAGCAAGTGACCACAAAGGTAATATGCACCATACCCACTTTCTTAACAATTGGTCAAAAAGATGTTTCTATTATGCCCGCAGCAACTGGTCACAGATGACAGATTTCTAGTAAAAATATTCACTCTGTTATTCATGACTGTGTTTATTGGGCAGCTGACTACTTCTAACTCTCACCTGGGTTAATTTTCTCGTGGTCAAATATTTATACAGAATCTTTGTAGACATGAAAAAAAAATGACAATAAAGTCGGCAAATAAATCAAACAAATGCAAACAACGTAATAAAATGTACCTTTTACAAGTTACTAAAGTGCTGGTCTAAAACAGACGTGCTAACATGTGACTTATCACTTAAATAAAAACTAGCACAGTGAAGCATTCACATTAGTTGTTTATCAGTGTACATTTACAACAATTATTACATGAGGAAATTTTGCGAAATATTATAACACAACACTGAGCATTGGAAAATGACAGCAGCAAACTACGGACTTCAAAAACATCTTAAGGAGAATCTTGCGAAGATTCTGGTCAAACAAGATCACGAATGAAGAATTGATGAGGAAAATTAAGTGTTTACCACAAAGTTTTCAAAGGAAGATGGCAATGGCTTGGACATGTCTACAGAACGACTCCCAACACTTGGGCAAGTACAGCTCGCCGATGGGTGGCAGATGTGCAGGGGACCTAAGGAAACCTGGAGTCGGTCAGCAGAAAGGGAAATGAAAGACTGAAAAGTGACATGGGATACTATCAGCAGACCAGCTGCACTGGAGACTACATGTATATGCCTTGTGTGTCAACAGCGACATAAAAAGGACTCGATGACAGAGGTAGGGAAAGATGTGTTTCTACGAGCTATATACAAAGCTAATGCTTTTTTGTTTCATGGAATGAATCATAGACCAGGACGGTTATGATAGGCAAGAAATAAATGCCTGCAGAAGTCAGAGGTGTCAGCCAAAAGGTGGAAATGTCGCATGTTGTAAAACAGGTAGAACATATTTACATCTTTTTATGAAAGCTGAAGATGAAGAAGCCTGGACAATCGGCTGATGGGTGACACAACTATGTGGAAGCTGAAAAGATGAGGGTTTTATTTTTTTAAATTGATGAGAACACTACGAACACCTTAAAAGCATAACTGAAGAGTTTTAAAAGAAACCAACTCAGGGAGAGACCTGATTTCTCTGTGTAGGTTCCGGGGGGTCCCGTTTTTGGGTGGTGGGAGGGTGGGTGTGGGGAGGAGTAGACCCACCGCTCTTACATAACATGCATGTCATAAGTCATCCATTTAAGGGTGTTGCCTCTGAAACTGGAGTCCATCAGCCTGACAGGTGAAGCCCCAGCAGTCTGCTTACAAATAAGAGAAATATGTTAAACGGAAGTTCAGTGAACACACACGTTCTGGAACAAGAATGAGTGGATAAAACAACCAGAACTTTTCGCCAGAGTTTACAGCCTGTGAACACGAAGAAGAAGATCTGACATTCTGCATCAAAAAGAGACAGTTTATATTTCTGTGCACGTTGTGAGAAGGGTAGAACAGCTTGACAGTTTTAGTAGAACAGCTTGACAGTTTTAGTAGAACAGCTTGACAGTTTTAGTAGAACAGCTTGACAGATTTAGTAGAACAACATGACAGTTTACGCAAAAGTTGCAGGCTAAAAGAGGCAGACAAAGGAAAAAGGAAGATGATACTGATCAGCTGATAATTTCTGTACTTTTTCTCATGACATCATTTATAAGGAGTATTTGGCGTGACAAATTACATGTGACCCAACTAGACAACCATGTTATACATAGTAGTAGAATAAAACTTCGACAGTAATTTGCTACATTATTTTGGATATGTGGATTATAAAAGTGTCTCTTGGATGAAGGACTAAGGGATTGCACAGTATACCATTAACTTCATGATGGAAACATACTGACCAATTAAACATAGTTTCCTGTAAGCTTTAACTAACAGATATATTTCAGATTAAAACAGGGGTGTCACAGGGATATCTTTTGCCACCTAGAATTTTCTGACTGACTTAGTAGGTTAAAGTAGACAATGAAGTGAGGAACATAATTCAACAGACTCTGGCATCATCATCATGTGCTCTGCTGATAAGTGTAGGCCTTCTTGGTTCACCCTTCCTCACAACCACCAGAATTACGGATTAGCTTAGTGAACAAGTCTTTTGTCCTTTCCTTGTGGTCAAGCCATCCAGATATTTATCTTCCTCTTTTCTTTGCTTTTTTTTCTGATCAATCTTGCCAACTGTCGCCAGGTTTTCAAATTTCTTTCTTTTTCTAAGATGTCCTAAAATACTGACACTCCTTGCCTATGTCCTAAAATACTGACACTTCTTGCCTATGTCCTAAAAGACTGACACTTCTTGCCTATGTCCTCAAATACTGACACTCCTTGCCTATGTCCTAAAATACTGACACTCCTTGCCTATGTCCTAAAATACTGACACTTCTTGCCTATGTCCTAAAATACTGACACTCCTTGCCTATGTCCTAAAATACTGACACTCCTTGCCTATGTCCTAAAATACTGACACTCCTTGCCTATGTCCTCAAATACTGACACTTCTTGCCTATGTCCTAAAATACTGACACTTCTTGCCTATGTCCTAAAAGACTGACACTCCTTGCCTATGTCCTAAAATACTTACACTTCTTGCCTATGTCCTAAAATACTTACACTTCTTGCCTATGTTCTAAAATACTGACACTTCTTGCCTATGTCCTAAAAGACTGACACTCCTTGCCTATGTCCTAAAATACTTACACTTCTTGCCTATGTCCTAAAATACTTACACTTCTTGCCTATGTTCTAAAATACTGACACTTCTTGCCTATGTCCTAAAATACTGACACTCCTTGCCTATGTCCTAAAATACTGACACTTCTTGCCTATGTCCTAAAATACTGACACTCCTTGCTTATGTCCTAAAATACTGACACTCCTTGCCTATGTTCTAAAATACTGACACTCCTTGCCTATGTCCTAAAATACTGACACTCCTTGCCTATGTTCTAAAATACTGACACTCCTTGCCTATGTCCTAAAATACTTACACTCCTTGCCTATGTCCTAAAATACTGACACTTCTTGCCTATGTCCTAAAATACTTACACTCCTTGCCTTTGTCCTAAAATACTGACACTCCTTGCCTATGTCCTAAAATACTGACAGTCCATGACCATGTCTTCCAGTTAGTTTTCATTTTTCAACTGTCTTGGGGAGAACTTCTGTGTTGTTTTTTTTCTCTCTTGTCCACTCTGTTTTCCGTTTTTGCGCTCTCCTACAAAAAAGGTTTCCTCATAGCAGGTCTTTTTGGGGCTTGTCTGTTTATTGTCCAAGACATTGCAGGATGGTGATCTGGCTTCAGCTGACCACGCTGCTCTCCTTTCCTTTCACAAAATATTAAACATACTTGATGGCACTCTACGCCTTCACAGCATGACAATAGCCAGTGGCAGCCAACGTGCACTGTAACGCAAATTATTCCTCCCCACGACGCTTAATGGCAGAAGTGGTTTATGATGATGATGACGATGACTTGATGGCAGCTCAAAACAGTCAGGTTTAAAAATGCACAGTGAAAGGCAAAATGAAATGAAACCAGGCAAATGATAAACTGAGTCCTTGACTGATATCCCTGATTATGTATAACTGGTGATGACTCACCATGTCAATAAAATATCTCAGAAAATGAAAAACTGATTACATAATCAACAATGATTTTTCTGCGTCTAATAAAACAATAACCAAGCATATCAACGAGTTACCACTGTAACATCGCTAGACCATATTCAACGAAATCCCCTGCAAAATTTCAAGAGACAGAATCATACACATAATCATGCAGATGACAAAGATGGCAGAACAGGGAGGGTCTTCAAAATGAAATAAAATGTACACATGGTAGGAGGAGTTGACACAGCTTTAGCAAGCCACAAGAAATTAAAATTCAAACTTCAAATCAGCGCTGCTGACTGGATCCCAAACATGCACAATAACGGAAACAAATACCATGTGAGACAAGGTCTTATATTTTTCTTCATCTTCGTGTTCACCGTCTGTAAACTCCGGCAGAAAGTTCTGCTTGTTTGACCACCTCTAGACTTTAGTCTTGTTCCAGAACCTGAGTGTTGCATGCATATCTGTTTAACAGATCTGACTTAACTGTATGCATACTGTTGGTTCCTTGCCTCTCAGGCAGATGCACGCCGACTTTGAAGAAAGTCCCCAATTAGTCGACTCAAACGACATGCTTGTCGGCAGCCAGTGGGGCTATTCTTGTTTTCACCATAATGGGGCCCCAGAACCCACACAGGGAAAAGGTCTTATATTTATGTGTCCTCTTTAGGAGGCATTAGGACATATTTAAGGGATCTCTTCTCTCTCTCTCTCTCTCTCTGTGTGTGTGTGTGAGTGTATACATAAACAAATATATTTTAATTCAAGTTTAAGCAGGTACTGTCTTATTTTCAGGAAAACATAGTAATTTAAAAACATTCTCAAACTGGAGCTTGCAGACAAAAGATGGAGGATGACAGAATCAATAACTTTTGGAGAAAACTAACAAATTCCAGTGAATCATGAGGTAAAAATAGGACACACATCACTGAAAGCTGTTTGTACTATAGTCAGAAAGTCCTTTTTTTCAGGTACTCACAAAGTTAAAGAATCTGAAGGAGACCTGAAAATATTTAGAGAAGAGAATTAATGACAGAGATAAATAATATGCAGAGGATATTAAGGCAGATGCACACGGCAAAATTTAAGAGAGCTTGGCCTGAGCTGACAGCAGTTCTATACTCCATTGGAGAATAAAAGGCAGAAGCAGGTTTATGAAATAACTGTCACTGAACTGATCAGTGGACACAAAGGTTTATGAATAACTGTCACTGAACTAAGATTTATGAATAACTATCACTGAACTGAGATTTATGAATAACTGTCACTGAACTGAGATTTATCAAATAACTGTCACTGAACTGAGATTGATGAATAACTGTCACTGAACTGATCAGTGGACACAAAGGTTTAAGAATAACTGTCACTGAACTGAGATTTATGAATAACTGTCATAAATTATCACGGAACACAAGATTTATAGAACAACTGTCAGATTAGCAGACACAACGATTTGTCAAATAACTTGCATTTAACAGATCAGTTGACACACAGATTTATCACCATTTATAACACTATATCACAGTGATCAATCAACACTACTGAAAAAAATTGTGAATATTAATTAGTAATATATCTGAAAATTTGATTTGGTGATCCTATTCATGACACACCACTGAAACAAGACTAATTGAACTAAGAAATAATTATCACACAAAGGTAACATAACTGACCACAACAATGAAACATCACTGATCAATTATAGAAACATAACTTATCACATAAATGAAACGCCATTAATGACATTTATAAAAGATCACTGCATTCCCCATGGAAACATCACTTGTCGTGCCAAATATCATTAATCACATCAATGAAACGTCTCTAAAATATCAATGTAATATTTTGACTATATCAATCAATAATGACTAATCATGGCATTAAAACATCCCTGATCAAATCAATGAAACATCATTGATTATATAATCAGCAACGACTGGCCATGTCAAAAAACATCCCTGGCAATGAAACACTGATCACATAATCAATCATGATTTACTGTGTACACTAAAATATCACTTCACGAACCTCATCTACCAGCCATCACTTATACCATCACTAAATCCCATCTAATGAAATCAAGCCACCGTTGCTACTGAAGAATAATCTAAACCATCTCCCCACACCTTCTGCCTCAGTAGGGACTTGAACCCAGAACCTTCCATGTAGAAGGTGGATGTGCTAACCACTGCAATGCAGAAGATCCTCCTGACCACATTCTGTTCAACTGATGTTGAAGAATGAGCACATATATCGGTGCCTCAAGTGCTATAACAAAGATTCTATCTAACCAATCTAACACCTCAAGTGATATAACCAATCTAACGAACTAACGACAATTAACATCACATTTGTAAAGTCATGGGGATTGAACACGTGCCAACAAACAATAATAATAATAAAGAAAATTGATATTTAAAATAAAAGAAGAAAAAAAAGAGGAAAGGAACAGCCCTCCATCTTTCTTTTTACCCACAATTCCCCCCCCCCCCCCAGTCTCAACTTCCTGCATGCACTTCAATTCCAAAATGGCTGACTGCCTATGGCAGTTGATTTCGGTGAGTAATTTAACGAGGGCTGTTAGTCTCTGGAGCTCCCTATGATGGATAAAATGAAGATGAAAAGGTTGACAATGTCCAGGTACAGGTTGAGAGCTGCAAAGATGTATTCCTCTGGAGACAGGGAGTACTGATGTTTGCCTCCCAACATCAGCTGTGTGTCAACAACCAGGTACTGAAACAGAACAGGCAAATTAGGTTTTAAACTATATAAACTGTAACAGACAAACAAGATTAAATACAGAAAACATACACATAAGGTTAAACATATAAACAAGAGACAAACAAGATTAAACATTTAAAACACACAAACAAGGTTAAACATATTAACTATAAGTGACAAACAAGATTAAACATTTAAAACATACAAACAAGGTTAAACATATTGACTACAACCAACAAACGAGATTAAACATATAAAACAATCAAACAAGGTTAAACATTTAAATTACAAGATTAAACGTTTAAAACATACAAACAAGGTTAAACATATAAACTACAAGAGACAAACAAGATTAAACATTTAAAACATACGCAACAGGTTAAGCATAATGTTAAGAATGTCTATCACTGTCCCTTGCTTTTTTTTTAAATGAACTGACATAAACTGCAGTCTCAGCAAGTCCAGCAGCAATCATACATATAAAATGCAAAAGGCAGCAGTCAACAGTGCCAACACAAACAGTCCAACACTTGAAATGCAGTTCATCCTCAATAGAAGCAGCAGTTTCAACAGATCAGTTGTTGCAAACGCAATTAATTGCATAAGGCACCAAAAGTTCTCTGGCAACAGGCCCTTCACCATTTTATGAATTTGCAGTTCGCATCCCAAACCATGTTGGGCAGTCAAAAAAGCAGTCCAAATGAACTCTGAATGCTCATAGTGTCGCACCATGAGCATAAACTCAGTAGCTGGCAAATGGAACTATATACTTTCAGTCCCATAGAGAAAAATACAACAGCTAACTATAGTCAGAAGCAAAAGGTTGCTACAACTAAAAACAGTAAACCTGTCTATCTGCCATACTTGCTGTCACTCACTGTGTTTTTTGTTCTGACAGTGAGCAACACATGATACATCTAAAGCAAATAATGGACCACTGTGAACTGTGATCATGAAAGACAATAAAGAGTGAGACAATGAAGACTATAAAGCTGTCTGCTGCAGACAAACAAAACATCTGGTACTTACCGCTGAAAAGATGAGAGCACCAATTGAAGCATACACAATGTTCAAAACCTGAAATACAGAAAATATATAAATCATCAGCAACAAAATTCAAAATGCAATAGTGTAGACACATAAGATTTACCAGCCTTTTCAAAACCACGCACGCACGGCTCAGTATAAAAGAATAGGAAATAAGGCAGGCATGAAACAGAAACAATATCCTCCAGATGTGTCCTGAAATAGTCAGGAATTAAACCAAAGTTCACAATAAGAAAGTACAGCAGATACTTACCTCCTTAGAAAACAACACTGACATGCTACAAGAATACAATAGAAGGAAGAATCATCATCAATTACTCCGTGCGATGATAACAAGACCTAACGGAACCACATAAAACCTTATCTGATCAAGTACTGCACAATAAAGATCCCAAACATAAGCAACCGTTCTGAGGAGCTGAAACACTTGAACTCGATCAAACTTATTTTTGTTCTGCAAATAGAACACTTATCAAGGGAAAATACAAGGAATTGTGTAGAGAACAAACTAAAGGTAAACATCCACAAGACCCATCAGCAGACTTAACAGAAAGCAGCACACAACAATATTCCACCTACAAACA
Source organism: Candidula unifasciata (assembly GCA_905116865.2). Taxonomy (NCBI): domain Eukaryota; kingdom Metazoa; phylum Mollusca; class Gastropoda; order Stylommatophora; family Geomitridae; genus Candidula; species Candidula unifasciata. Next base: position 52,540 of record CAJHNH020004113.1, read on the forward strand.
GGACACTGCAGGCTCAACTACCACATGCATAAAATAAAGACTGTACCATCCCCACACTGTGCCTGTCAAACAGGACCACAAACACCTGAGCACATTCTGCAGACCTGCTCACTCTACCTACAACTTCGAAAAGACATATGGCCTCAAGAGCAAAGTGTGCAGAGCAAGCTACAGGAAACCATAAATCACCTGCTGCTGGCTGACGCGCGAGTTCATAGAGACAACCCACCTGATGGTATGATCTGGGCCTACGAAATCAATCGCAAAGAAGAAAAAGTTCTACAAATGGACTGGATTGGATTGGCAGGCATGAAAAAATCTGGAGCCAACATCTTGCTGAGTATGATCAAAAAAGGAGAACTGGTTCAATCCTATAGATTACATAAGTAGGACTGGTCCAATTACCCAAATAAGATCATATAAAGTTCTCAGAAGCTATGCTTTCACTCCTGTATCAGTGCTGGGGATCCCAATGTGGCTGCAAGTCACATATTCTACAGTCTGCTGTGGTAATGCTGTGCTGACATTGGAAGCTCAATTTCCCGGCCAGCAAGATATATTTCTCCAAATGTGCACGGTTTCAAGGCCAAGAGAGCCTATAAAAGGACCACCACAGCTATGTAACAGTGGTGAGTAGAGTCACCTCTACTTAAGTCAGGACCCAGTCTACGTGAAGTCTCCTCTCTTCTTACTCCTTTATTAGTATTTTTCATGAAATCAAGTCTGGCTTAATCTAACTTCTGAAGAATGACCTTACTTAACGTCTACCAGACCACTGGCCCGCTATTACGGAAATTCCCTAACCTGCCGCTAAACCACTCTCCCTCAATGTCAGGAATTTGCGTACTCTGAGAAAACAATACGACAAGAACTAAAAATAACTAGCCAATCATAATCAGATCTCGTGGATAGTCTTCTCAGATGTCTGCCCGCACGTGCTTGGATTAGTGTTGATTTACATGAAAAAATTCTGAAAATTCACAATAAAACAAGCGGCTGGTGAACCAAGCACTTCGACAGGGAAGTGAAGTAGGTCTAGGCTTTTCACAGTCCAACAGGTCATCGATACTTTGGTTTATTCAGACTCTGCGGAGTCATCATTTCATGAAAAATATGTTGCCAGTTGAAGTGACAGTCAGTGAGAGCTGGAATGATGAGAAGAATCTTGAAAATTATATGTCTAGAAATAGATCGAAAGCAGGAAAAGGGGGGCGTGTCTCTTAAACAGCAACATCTGGTGCTCACTTTGTAAAACAAGGTTGATCCTGCTGGGTGGATTAGCACACAAAGGTGGAATATTGGCACTAGATGAAAAGTAAACCTATTTTCTACGTCTCCAATTTTCTTCCTATTCTAGCCACTTGTTTGCATGTAACTAATATTTGTGTTTATCAAGTTGTTTTTTTTTCCGCGTTAATGACCAGCAGCTCAGGTATAGGGGGCAGTTATGTTCAGGGCCTCAGGTCTGGTAGGGTTAATATTTTTTATTACCCCCTGTAGGAATTGAGCCATGGTAGTGTAACTGCTAGGTGCTCGCCCTACGACCCAAAGACTCTGAATTTCAATCTGCATTTTTAAAAAACCATTCTGGCTCCCAAGTGACCTAGCCTGAAATGTATTAATATTAAAGACATTCTACGCCTTTACAGCATGACGATAGCCAATGGCAGCCAGCGTGCACTGGGTCACAAATTATTCCTGCCCATGACGCTTAACTGCAGAAGTGGTTTCTGATGATGATGATGTCAATTAAACAGAAATAATTAAATAAGCTTACCCTGCTGGGGATAATTGCACACAAAAGTCCGAAGCAGATGAGGACAATCACCAGAACAAACAGCATACCACCCATCATGGTGAAGTCCCACTGGAGAGAAAGAAATAAGATTAGATCACCCGTGTGACACCCAAGGTATTTTTTGTTTAAATGCTTTTTAACTTCTGTTCCATGTCTTTAGTGCTTCTCAAATTTTCAGTGGCTTATGCTAAAACTAAAATAATATTAGAACTGAAAATATGTAATTTGGCTTTATAAAAAATATTTGAATAAAGAAGACACAAACAACAGACTGCACAATTTATTGCCTGAAATATTTTGCTGTATCCCCCTGGTGCATTCTACAGTAACAATTACATAAAAGAAGCAAATATGTGAAAATGTTTTTACGTAATTGTTACTGTAGTATGTCACTGACGAGCATTACAATTTGCATGAACATGCATTTTAGAGTTACACCTTTCATTTGATCCAAGTGTGTCTTTACAATGAGCAGCAGCCAATCTATCAACCTTTTCATTGCCCTGCACTCCAACATTTCCTGGACAGAATGTTGTTTTCCTGATCTGAGTCTTATCAACCAACACAAGCCTCCCTACTTACAGGACACACCCTTTTCTCTTTTCTGAAGCAGGCTCTGTGAGCCCATTATAATTACATGTCAGGATGCACTACTCCCTAGCCATGCCTTTTACTGCTTCTGGTTCCATTCTCATGTTAGGAGAGATGTTGCAGGTAAGGCTTTCTGGGTGTGTGTGGTTTTTTTTCAATGTTCAATGTCTATTCAATTTTGCAATGAAACCCCACCCACTCTGTCTACTTCTCACTACAGACCATCTGATTATATAATGTCATCACTCGGGCAAGAATTGCCATTGATCAGCATAGCAAGTTAAAGCCATTTGCTACCGGTGATTGGAACTGGAGTTAATCATATGACAAGGCTGATGGTAACTTGCGTTGTATTTTACAGTGAGGCTGCATATCTGCACTTCTCGACCCATCAAATCTTTTTCAGCACACTCCTAACCTGTCATCTTTTACTGCATCACCTGGGCCATGGAACCTACATGGGGAAAAAAAATCCATTCATGCCGACGCTGCACAAAGAAGAAATAATGTGTTCATTTATTCACCATTTTAAAGAGGTCAGTTAATTCATCAAACAAAACAGCAGTGACAACAGAAAGACAGGGAAAACACAAACACTCACTCTAGTCTGGAATGCAAAGATTGTCAGTGCCAAGGCTACGAGCTGAAAATAACAACAATTAAAGTAAAGATTATGTTATGTAGAATATAATTCAAACTAAGTGTTAATCAAAAGCTTATTCAAGAAGCATTAACCCTTCTGCTCTTTTACAAATTACCCTTTTCAAAATTTCATTAAAAAGAAAGTCATCTTTATAATTTTTTTAAAATTCTACCATAAGAAACTAGCGGAGGAGAAGAAGCAGCAGAAGATATTTTGGTCTTCTCCAGTTTTTATAAACACCCAGCAGATTGAACGCCTAAACCACAGCAAATTTTTAAAGAAATTAATCACTAAACATATACAGAGCAAAGAATTAACTGCTACACTCCGCTATGACCAGGATAAACATGGTTTTGTTGACTGAGCATGGGAAGCAAAGTGATGACATTTTTTTTTTTAAAGCTTTATTTCTACTCTTCATATCTGAAATTGTTTAGGTGGTACGTACAGTCATTTCCACCATGTCTACAAACTATGCAGTTACAGACAATACCAAAGCTGTGATACGGGCAAGGTAGCCATTGTCAAAAGATGTCAACAGAATCCTATATTTTCAGGGGAAAAGGCCTGCTCAGAGCAACAGGGTTTATCCGCTAACATTTATCAAGTAACATTGAAATGTTCTTTCAGAGTAGAGTACATATATTAGTTACTTTCCACGCTTCTTCCTCCTCCTCCACACTCACTCGCACTTACACACACAAATCCCCCTCCCCATAAAAAAATACAAGAATTTAAACATTAAACTCACAACTACAATTGTCTTTGTCTTTATATTTTTGGTACTTGTAGTATTTTTGCTGGAGGTCAAATTAAATGAGAACTAATATGAAACTTACAATTTTTTAAATTCTAATGTCAAATCAGTGCCGCTAGGTATGACAGAAGAAAAATATTTCTGCCTCTGTACATATGACAACATGTAAAAGAACTCAATAAAAACTATAGTCCCATTATATTAGAACAAATAACCGTCAGAATGAAATAACTCACTGAAAAATATTATTACATTAAACCAGAACTAGAAAATGTTAACATGAACATTAAAACAGAACTGGAAAATGTTAACATGGAAGAACTCAATGAAATCTATTGTCACCTTATAACAGAATAAATAAATGGCAGAATAAAAGAACTCAATGAAACTGTAGTCACAGAACAAATCACTGGAAGAATAAAAGAACTCAGTAAAAACTATAAGTACATTATAACAGAACTGGAAAGTATGAAAGATCTCAATTTAAATTACTGGACCCAAACAGTAACTTTATATGACTGTGAACGTATTAGACATGGGACAAACCAATGTCAACATATCTCTATTAACAAGAGATTATACTCAGAACAACTGATCATTCAAAGCAGCAATATCAACAAATAAGACCACATTACTGAGAGATAATAAACAGAAGCAATGGTCACTTACGGCTGTAATGCCAACGGCCATGAGCACTTCATCTCTTCCATAGTGGCTAAGGAAGAAACAAATAGTCAGAGAAAAATGGCAGTGTTGAACAAAGGGCGATGATCTTAAAACACATTTTACCATAAAAGTCTACGAGAATCAACAATATCCTTCCTTCCAAAGGTGGCACCACGCCAGCACAGAAGAAACTAACAAACGTTTTTTCTTTTTGTCCCAGGTTTGTCGTTTCACCTGGTTATCTGACCATCTCGTTCAAAAAAGTTGTATGTCTTTTAACTCTCTCAATTTCTCGCAGCAAATGCCCAAGGAAATAAATTACTACTATGAAAAGTCACAAATTCATAAAATTCAAACAGGCAAATATGGAAGCCAGATTTATTTAGCGCGCTGTTACCAGTTGTAAAATGGAGGTGACCACACATACATGATGGGTGGGATCCGTGTGGAAAAGGCCATTATGAATCACGTTACATGGGACCAAAAGTGTTAACGTGGCAAAACACTATTTGTTTCTCTCTCTCTCTCCCCTTTTCAACTATTTAAATAATTTTTTGTTTCCATAAAATATAACCTTTTCTTCTGTCCATCCACGTCTCTAATACCTCATATTGAAACTAATACTTTTTTTTTTCATGCCAAGGCTCATTTGGATAATTTTAGAATCTTTCGTGGGCCAATCAAAATTATGAACTTTAAAAATGTGCCCCCACATCCGAAAAATCATTGTTAATAAAACTACATTCATCTGGATTTGTGCAGAATAGGGAGAATTAAATGTTATGACACAATCACTTATGTGGAGCTTTAGGAAAGAACTAAACAAATTACAGTGGATCAAGAGGTGAGTAAATGATGCTGGTGTTGGATATGCCATTCACTGAGAAAAACAAAGTATAGCTAAAATTTCACAGGGTCAAAAGAACAAAGTCAGACAACAAACAAATCAAACACAAGGAAAAGAGAATCAGAAAGTGAAATAAAAACAAATGAAGTCGGGAGAACATCATGTGACGAAAATGTGACTGGAGGACATGGTGTGAGTATTAGATTATAAAATCTAATGCTTCATTGGAGAACGGCAGAACATTTCACAGCAGTTGCCTTGAAAGGGCCAGACCACATTATAAGGCCTACATGCTAGATGTTCCCCACCCATGTCCTAACTGCTTGTAAACCATCCTGTTTCTTTGACATACTGTAGTGTTTAGTGTGTAGTGCTTAGCAAGCATAACCTTTGATAAGTCTCATTTTAATGTGTTCTCTCTTTAGATAGATTTTTCTCATGCTGTTAAAAAAATATAAAAGGGATCTTCTTCTTCGTGTTCACAGAGACTGAACTCCAGCGGAAAGTTCTGGTTGTTCAGCCACCTTTGGACTTTAGACTTGTTTCAGAACCTGAGCGCATCCATTTTACCAATCCGATTTATCCGTATGCAGACTTGGTTCCTTGCCTCTCAGGCAGAAGCACTCTGACTTTGAAGCAAACCCCCAATCAGTCAACTCCCACGGTATGCGCGTTAGGCAGCAGTGGGTCTATTCTTGTTTTCCCTCATAATCGGGCTCTGAAACCCACATTTGGAACAAAAGGGATCAAACTGAGAAGAAAACGACAAACAGAAGCAAGCACAATTCCCACATTTCACATCTACCACGAGTTGTTCAACAGCAAATATGTGCGACAGAAGGCTGTGGTTTACATGGCTAGAAACCCCACTCGACTATAAGAAGACATTCAGCAGCAGAATAAACCTTACAAACACAAGGGATTGATCACTTAGTGACTACATTTGTTTACCTGGACACAGCTCCCAGCAGAAAGCCTTCGCACAAAGTCTGAAAAAAAAATCATATAAGGACGAGGATCATATACAACATTACATGGCTATGAAAATATGAGAAAATATACAACGCTACGCAGCTGTGGAAATATGAGAAACATATATATAACATTTACACAGCTAGGAAATGTGAAACTACCAAAAATATGACACAAAAAGTGAGAACAGAACACAGAGAATAATACACAAAATGAAAACAGAGTACAAAGAATGAACAACAACACAAAAAACAGGATAGAATACAAAGCATAATACATAAAATATGAGAAAGCATAAGAACATTAAACAAAACATGAGAATATAAACAATATTACACAGGCCTTTAAATAGACAAGAACTCCCTCGGTGACGTTGTTAGAACCTGCCTGTAAGCAGAGAAGTAATGGATTCAACTCCGCACCAGGGCACATTTTTATAAATAATCCTAGATCCGAGACCAAATATTAGGAAATGTCATAGGAAATACAAGTGGCTGGCAATAAGTCGACTATATAACCTATCAAGTGCCAACTGGTCTTAAAAAAAAATGGGTCAAGCACCATACATTCCAAAGCGCCAATGGCATACAAATGGGTTTTTAATTTCAATTAAGGAAAATGGTGAACACCGACAATTTACAAGCCATAGACATTTGAAACTGAAATACTTCAGCCACATTATATCCAATAATGGTTTGGAGAGAGCAGTAACGGAAGGTATGTTTTCTGGGAAATGAGGCAGGGGTTGACCAGCATGTTGGTGGGCACACAATGTTAAAAACAGCCTGCGCATGAAAGCTCACAAGGCAGGGAAAAATTTGCAGGGATCATGAACTCTCGTGGCTTGTCATTCCCTTCATGGGTTCCAGGGCTCCATGGGAGAAGGAAGGGGGGGAGATTGCTTCCCCAATAGACGTGTCATAAAAGGTTATTAATTAGGAGTTTGCTTCTAATGTATGCATTTGCAGAATCTGTTATAATAATATTTTCGTGTTTTTTTGTTGTTGCAGTTTCATTATTTGAAAAAAAAAAAAAAAAAAAATTTCTGAACTAATAATAAACCCAACAACCTAGGACATGTTTGTTTTCATTAGCAGTTTGTACATTTACCCTTAACCTAATTAACTATTTGACACTTTAATTTGTGCAGAAGTTTTTATCTCCAGTTTCTGTTAACAGAGCTTGGGATTTTTCTTTGTCATCCTATTCTTTTCGATCCCATTTTTTTTTTAAATGTTGTGGGACATGGTGGGAGGATGGAGTGGGTCATGGGGATCAAGCCATATATTCGGGGGTGGGCCCTACCTGGAAAATAAAAGGTTAAAAACCACTGGAGCAGATAGTTTAGCAAGGTATCAGGGCAGCCGAAGCTCAAAAAAAAAAACACAGCATTACGCATCACCTCCTTGTAATGCTAGTACAGGACAATCAGGGAAAACCAAAAGGGGGAAAAAAAGAGGTATCTATTTGTATGGTACCAAGAAAATTCCTGCCCATTTTGGGGACTGAACCCAGAAAACAGTCCCAACCACCTCCTTTTTCCAGGTTTTCAAAAAAAAAAAAAAAGTTCAACAGTCCCAGCTAAAAAGTGAAGATTTTATAGTTATGTAAACATGTGCTATCCTGGAATTTCTATACAGTTCTGGAAACATATGCTGTACAATTCCTGAAATGTGCTATATAGTTCTTGAAACATTTGCAAATTTACTTCTAGGCATCTCTATATAGTTCTGGGAATTTCTATATAGATCTGGAAACATATGCTGTACAATTCCTGAAATGTGCTATATAGTTCTTGAAACATTTGCAAATATACTTCTAGGCATCTCTATTTGGTTCTGGGAATTTCTATATAGATCTGGAAACATGTGCAATACAAGCATCAATAAGGCATTAAAATGTGATTACACTTGTCATGCTAAAACATGTTAATATTTACATAAATACTTACAAATGCCATAAGCAAAATCATGTTAATGGGCGACTGTCTTCTGAAATCAGGGCAACATGCTAAAACTATCAGAATGACGAATGTGAGCACACTAGACAATAAAAGAGAAAAAAATAAAACAAATGTTACTAGGAAGCCTAAATTTACAATAATCAAAAAGATTTTTCAACAACAAAAAAGAGGAGGAAGACAGCAGAGGAAAAGGAACGAGAGAGACAAAGAGAAGTTATATAACTATAAAAGATAGAAAGAATAATAATGAGAGGAAGAGAAATCATACAAAGTATGAGAGAGAGAGAGACAGAGAAAGAAATTTGGAGGGAAAGAGACAGAGAGATATAAAATGAGAAAGAGACTGATTAAACCTCTTTACCTTTATTAACTTCCAGGCAGAGAGAGAAAGAGAAAGAGAAAACAGAAAGTTACACACACACACACAAAAAAAGTGGCAAATACAGACAAATAGAGACATGTAGAGAAAGAACTGACAGACTAAGACATAAAAAGGAAAGATAGCATAGGTGTTCCAGCAACAGATGAAAGGTAGATGGAAAAAAAAAACTCTGAAAAGATCAGATGCAATTGTCTATCAGCTGACAAGAGCAAAACAAAAGCAAACTAATCACAATGCAACATCATCTATATAGCCACTATGTTAAGGTGAGGTAACTAGGCATGCAGAAATAACGCGATAAAACTATTCAGTATAAATTTTGAGCCATATCCACAATGAACGCTGGCTACATCTTCCATGGTGTGACTCTTGTACCACTGCCAGAGAACATACATATTTTTTTTTTTAAATCAGCCATGTGGAAATCTCACGTGAGTATTCGAGAGTCATGAAACTGTTAAACAAATTCACTAACTTCTAAGCCACAGAGCCATTCAATGAAATAAACAGGACATTTAAAAAAAAACAATTTAGTGTCTTTACCGCTCATGTTCTTTAATCATTAAACAGATTGTTACTGGTACCATCGGATTGAGAAACTGTGCTTGCTGTTGAAGATGGGGATGGAAAATTCAGTTGCTTCCCTTCGCAGAATGTCACAAACCAAGACCCAGCATTTTTGTCTGCTGTAGCTTTTACTGGTCAATTTTACATTAGGTAGTTTGCCACTGCTGTCTAAAAGGTTGATGCCTGTACCATCTTTACAACCAATGCAGTGGTCCATTGTCAAATCGTCTGCAGCTGTACTGAGCCCAGAATGCTAGAATTATGAAAATGTAAGCATAAAATCTGGCCCCAGCTTCAAGCAGCACTCGTTAAAACGCTGCCTTGTAACATTTTCTAGGCCGTGTTGCATAGAGAAGTCTTGAGCCTACTAGCTGAGGGCTGTTCAATTAGAGCAGTCAGCATGAAATGTGCAGGCCAAGATGTAATTTTCTCCAAGCACCTACACACACACACAGATAAATAACACAGTGAAAACTGTTGGCAATAAAAATGAAACTCACAAGGCCAAAATCCACATCCAAGGATTTGAGTTCGAGTAGTGTTTGACTTCATCCCTGAAAATAAACGTAACAGAAATATTTTTGCCTGGCAAACGAGACAGCATTAAGATTATAAGAAAAACAAGTCAGCATAGAATCAATAATGAATTATAAAAAGATAGCAAACAATTTGGTCTGCCCGCTTAGAATGTGGCATTATGTCAAACAATTAAAAAAACATTAATCAAAAGAGGAGATGGGTGTAGAGCCCCATGGATATAAAGAACAAGGTGAAAACATCAAAGAAAGTATAAAATATCTATGGAAGGATAACATCAAAGAAACTGCAGCAGTATGAAGTGTGGATTAAACAATAAATGCTAAGTAAAGAGTCCCCAACAGAGAAACGAGACATACTGCCTCAGCTAGATAATGAAGACAACATCTCTGACACCACAAGGAACTTTTTGGCTTGTTTACAAACCGTACATGAAGTAAGAATATGAGGAGATAAATAAGAAATAAAAAGAACACTTTAGAAAATAAAAACGAAAACAGGAACAACCCATAAAAAAAACAGTACATCTCAGAAACTCATGGAAGCCGCTGTGGTGTAGTGGCTAGATGGTCACCTGTAGATCATAAGGTCGTAGGTTCAGATCACAGCTTTGAGTGGGTACCAGGTGCAGCCCTAGAAAGTAAAGATGGCTGGCATGACCACATCACCCACCATGTGCCGATTTGTGATCTATAAAATATAGTATATGCATGAAGGCGTGGAAAAGGGTCCTTTACTTTGCTCAGGAACTCGTATGCAAAAACATAAAAGAAAGATAAAACAATGAGAACTAAAAACACACACAGAAGAATGAATTGGGAGTCACGGCCTTATGATATCAGGAAGACATAGAATGTGCTGCAGGAGAAGGCAAAGGGTATAATATTTGGGGCCTATGCTCTCAATGTGAAAACTGGGCAGCAGAAGAATAAGTACATTCTCTTTCTAATCTCTCCTGTTGCTCCTAGTATCAAACTCCTATTGCACCTAGTATAAAGTTATCCCTTCTCCTTGCTGTGTGAGTCAAGTATGTTATAACCGGATGACAGCACAAAATAACATAAAATGCTATCTCTGAGGTAGTTCCCCAAAAAACAGATGGAAGGCTATCACGAACGAATGCCTGAAAAAGACAGATGTACCTGCTAGAAAGCACAAATGCTGCAAACAGACACAACATATAATTTTCAGCACTGAGATAAACGAAGGAGAAGAAACCAGAATAGATTTGAGAAATCAGGCATACATGGTCAAGATTTTTCTGATACATTATGGAGACAAATACATTTTTTATGTTTTGTAACAAATGGCAAACTTTATATAAAAGAGCAAGGAGAAGAAAGACAAAAATCTGGATAAACTGACTGTATGTCATTGGCAGGACAAGATCACAAACCAGATCAACGATTTTGGTGATTGTAAGAGATGGCAAACTGTAATGATTTATCTTTACTGGCATGGCACATGATGGTGATGATGATGGCTGACAACAATGCAATTAATCCATTTCAGAACCTAGGTAAAAATTATCAGACTTTCTTGTTCTTGTTAATTCTGGTATTCTTTTATTCCTTGTCAAAACACACAGCCATGTTTCAAATGTAATATCAAGTATTCCTCAATCACTTTTGTCATAAAGTGTTGTGGGGAGGAACATTTTACAGTCCAGTGCTTGATGGGTCACCCTGGCTAGTGTGGATGTACAATGTCTTTAACTTCATCAATCCATCTCCTTCTTGGTGCCCTCTTACTCTCACATCAGATTTTTTAGCAAATCATTTGTTCTTCTGACTTGGGTTCCTCTATGATAAACAAAAAACAAAACAAAACTCAAACGGACTAAATTAAAATATATTTTTTTGTATACTTACACAAAAAGGAAGAGGGATATCATTGCTGCAGTGATGCCAATTTGTATAAACAAGATTGCATACACCTTCCGTATGAAACCTGAAGAAAAAAAAAGACATAAATTACTAATTCATTTATACAACACAGGATACAAGTGTTAGAACAAATGCTGGCTCAGCATATGACCTCAACATCAACTCAACAATACTCATTTGTTTCCTTATTAGCTATAATGTATATCAGCGTCAGTAATATCACTTCTCAATCCATCCTTTACTAAATGTTAATTAATGTAATGTAATACAATTTTGAGAACAAAATATATATGACTGTTAATGAAGAAAATATGATTTCTCTGAAAAGAGCATGACAAGTGTTGCTGCACCCCACTAGGACCGCACAACGAGCGAAGAACATCCAGTGACACTAAGTGCCACCAGTCGAAGAGAATCCCCCGAGCGCAAGTCTCAGGGTCCCAGACTACAGCCAGGATGGGACTTTAAAATAACAAAAAATGTGCATCCAAATTGGGGGGAATATAATAACTCTATTATTAAAATTACTGTAGCTAATAATATGATTTCCTAATACATCCCTTGCTGAATAATGTGTTAATTAATGAAGATTATAAGATTTCTCACCATGCTGAAAATCATGAGAATTAATGTCCCTCAGAAGTTAACAAATTCATAATTCTCTACTCCATTTGTTTTCAGAGGTCTCCTTCTATTTCTTCTGCCATGTGGGCTACAGAGAAAAGAGATTCTACACCACACTTTTAACAATTTTCTTAATATGTCCTACCTAGGGTCATCATCTTCTTCTCACCTCTTGATTTGATGGATTGTCAAAATTAATTATAAAAAGGAGAAAACTGACCATCTACTGAGCTGAAACTAATACAGTAGACAGGAAACTAACTGGCCAGCCCATCTTAAACCAGAACAATAAAGGCATTTCACTCTCCTTCAGGATTTACAACAGCACAGACTCATTAACTTCTAAGTAATAAGGACTGATATTGTGCCAGTGGTGTATCTGGCACATTTGTCAAAATTAATTATAAAAAGGAGAAAACTGACCATCTACTGAGCTGAAACTAATACAGTAGACAGGAAACTAACTGGCCAGCCCATCTTAAACCAGAACAATAAAGGCATTTCACTCTCCTTCAGGATTTACAACAGCACAGACTCATTAACTTCTAAGTAATAAGGACTGATATTGTGCCAGTGGTGTATCTGGCACATGATGCTAGTCTCATCTTTTTTTTAACAGCCCAACTGGCACTAAATGGGTGATGTGGTCAACATCACGCCGGCCACCTTTACCTCCCAGGACATTAGCTGTTACCCATTATAGGATGGCTAAAACTTAGAGCGAGTCGGACTTTTTCAAAAATGACCCTGGTTCCCAGGACGACTCAGCCTTGAGTGGGTAACGGGTGCAGTCCTGGGAAGTAAAGGCAGCCAGCGTGATGTTGACCACATCACCCATATTGTGCCGGTTGGTCTATAAAAATATAGGTCTAGCCCTATACGCCTAAAGGCGTGGAAAATGGTCCTTTTTTTTTTTAACTTGGAGACAAGGTGAATCCTGAAACAGCAACAACAACAAAGATGCAATGCACTCTAGTTTGTATCTGATGATCATTGACAACCAAATAAGGAGCTTGCTTGTAACTGCTCTATTTTTTTTTAAACATACCCAGCCGCACATTCTTCTCCGAAAACGAGCTTTCGTTGAAGTAATTGTCGCCATGCTCTGCATCATACATGATGAAAGATGAATGGGCTTATTCTCCAGACACCGTGCAATACCTGAATGTGGTTTCTGCAAAAAAAATACTGCTGCCATTAATGTTCATGCAGAAGGAGTGACAGATAGACAGCAAATGGAGAAAGCAATATACAAATATATGTGTATTAGTGTGTGTGTGTGCGTGAGACAAAGAGAGAGAGAGAGAGAGAGAGAGAGAAACAGAGAGAGAGAGAGATATGAAATTTATAAAACATTTAGGTCTCTGTAGTTTCATTGTAAAAAAAGTTTTTTTTTTTTTAAAGGGTCAAACAAACAAAAGTCACATGGCGAGAGATCTGGGTGGAGTGTCACATAACTTTCTATCTATTCATTACAACAGCGATCAAATGGTTTTATCAGCAAGCAACGTCCATCTTTGTTCACAGAATCCATCATGTCCTGAAACGATAGATTTGCATGCTTTATGTCTAAGGAGCTTCTGACAAAGTCAGGAGCATGGTTGCTCCCTATTAGTTCTTCACCCTTCCGATCCCTTATGGTCCACTGCTTCAAACATCACTTTCTCTTTGAGGAGGTGATTGGTTTGTAGGCCTACCTAGACAGTCTCTCTCCACAGCCTTCATAGTCTGCCCCGTGATCTACTCCAGTTCAACTTCACTGATTGCATAGTTTTTGTCTCGTTATCAGTAATTTTCTCTATACTTTTGTGGTCTATTAGCCCTCATGATATCATTAATATGTGATGATTTAAATTTAAACAGTTTAAATATTATGCTGATGCTTTTCCCAATTTGTTCCTCCTCATAGTTGCTTTAGTTCTGTCAAACATGCTAATATATCTTTCGGTTCTCCTGTAAACTACGGCCGGTAGACAACAGTAGACGGCCGGTTAGTCAGAGTTCTGTCCCTTGGCTACAATGCAATTACGCAGTGGAGAAGGCACGAATCAAAAAACAAAGTGAGGTCGACATGCCTGGCAGAACCCGCGCTGCGACTCAAATTAGCGACCGCGTTCAATTACCGCTTCTTGCGACGCATTACAGAGTGGATTAGAGGGAACGAAACAAGTGACATAATTACTGTGTGTTGGCGATAGAGTGCAGTGCCCTACTGTCATCATACGGTTAGGGTTTGGGTTAGGGTTAGGGGTAGACTTTGGGTTAGGGGTAGGATTTGGGTTAGGTTTAGGGTTGCTACGTTGGGTTTCTACGAAGACCAGATGCGGCGGCACTAACCGTAACGCTAACCGAAACTCTAACACTAACCCTACCCCTAACCCAAAGCCTACCCCTAACTCTAACCATAACCCAAACCCTAACCGTATGATTATAGCAGGGCAGTGCACGCTGTCTATCGCCAACACACAGCAATTGTGTCAATTTTTTCGTTCGTTCCCTTCTTTTCCACCCCGTAATTGCACTGTAGCCAAGGGTCAGAACTCTGACTAACTGGCCGTCTACTGTTGTCTACCGGCCGTAGTTGACAGGAGAGCCTATCTTTCAAATGTTGGCCATAAAGATATGTGCAAGTGGGATATGAATGGGACTACAGGTATTGAGGTGGACTCATGGGAACAAAATGCCATGGAAATTGTTGTGTGGAGGGTACACATCAGGATGGTAATGAGAATGAAGAATTACTGCAGAAAGGATAAGATCTGAAGAAAAACCCCAAAAAACATAACTGCTGACAATAACAGTCCTGAAATCTCAGACTAATTGTGGAAGCCTTTTTATTTTTTTAACATGGGCGGTCTTGCTAGTCACACTCGCCATTATCATGGGCTGTGAGTTCCATGCCTCCTCTCATGTTGTCTCTTTTACTCACTCCCCCCATACCTTTCTTGGTCAGACCTTTGCCCTGTAGCCTGCTGTTCCCTTGCAGTACTCTCTTAGTTGCAGGGAGATTTCGTTCTATTTTGATCAGATGACCAAACTATTTCTTTCTTCCATTTTTGATGAAATCCCTCACTACTACTGTGCCTACTACTGTTCTTACTTCTTCATTGGTGACTGAATCTCTTCTTGTTTTTCCCCACCACATTTCATATACATCTCATGAATATCCATAACACCATCACTATCCAGAAAATTATTACTTCTGGATTTTACTAATTACACCTGGCCGGATATATTTTCACAGGATGTTGCCACAGAATAAATCCCAGCAGTCTGTTTCTGTTTCACAGTTTTACTAGATAATTTATATTCATTACTTTTTTTTATCGTGGTATGGTACGTCGCAGGTCGACCCAGCCCCAAATGGGTACTGGAATGCGCTGTCCTGGGAAAGTAAAGACGGCCGGCGTAATGCTGACCGCATTACCCACTGAGTGCCGATAGGTCTGTAAAAATATGGGTGCTCTTTCCTATGCCCGATGCGCCTAAGGGCATGTAAAGGGATCTTTACTTTTCTTTTACTTGAATTACTTTGCCACTGCTCACTACATTGTCCACGCTGCACACCATTGTAGTGTAGAAAGCAATGCTACAGTCACATTACATCTGACGTGACTTTAAAAACTACTGATGAACGTGTCAACGTACAACACAAATCACAGTCTTCATAAAGTTCTTAAATTAATAATACTGGAATTTTTTTAATTTTTTTTTTTTTTTTGCGATTTCCCGTACAGAATAATATTTAATATTCACTTGATTCTTAGGCTCTCCTCCAAACTTCTATCCGATATTATGGCGGCCAAACAGATACCCAAACAGGGCCTCAGTCATGAATAGATAATATAGGGCAGCATACTATTAGCAGGTAAAGTTTACCGTAAACCTACAAAATAACGGATAATTAATTAATGGTGAGCAAGAAGGACTGATTACATGCAGACGGGGTAGGATGAGGACGATTCCTGGCCGGTACCGGTAGGCGACTTATTATTCATAATTCTATTAACTTAATAGACAGTTCACACACACACACACACACAACTTCAACTAGTCATGGAAGATAGTCCAATTTGTATTATGTATTAACCGATGAATTGTAGAAAATCATATACTTACTTATGGATTATTATTAACTGAATCCAGCAATTTAATGGCAGATAACATGAATTATGAATTATTCAAATTACTACTTTGCGAACGATGGATGACCGATGACCACAAATCAGTTGAAGTTCAACTTGAACAGTCACAAACACGGACGAAAGGGAAAAGACACGCACACATAAAATATAAAACTCCGAATGTTTTCACCAGAGTATCACAACAGACTAGGAGAACTTTCCCACTATCGGTCACCTTGATTATTTGTGCAATAATTCAACAGAAAACAGTATTTATATAACGCGTAAAATATCGTCGTGTCCCTAGAAAAGTCCAGAACTACGTTCTAGTTTTTTTTTCTTCACAAAACGGAAACGGTTGATATATTTCACAGATCATAAACATTCGTCGTTTTCGTTATTGGAATAAATCGGCGTTCACCAGGATCAAGTACTTGTACTCATTCTATTACTTTTTAATTGTTCCCATCAGGACAAAAAGATCACACACACACACACACACACACACACACACACACACACACACACACATTAACACAGAATGACTCAGTGGGCCAATCTTCTCATAAAGGACCATATTCCGATAAGGGCCAATATAATATTCGGATGAGAGCGAAACAGGACCAAAAAAATTCAAAAAACCCGTTCGTTAGTTATTTAGTTAGTTGGCTAGCTAGCTAGCCAGCCAACTAACTAAATAACTAGCAGGGTTTCGGAATTTTTAGCTAGTTATTAAGTTAGCTATCTAGCTATTTAGTTAGTTAGTTAGTTAGTTAGTTAGTTAGTTAGTTAGTTAGTTAGTTAGTTAGTTAGGTTATCATCGTTGCACTCCGGACATGTCCATAAGGCTCAGATCCTCCTCTCAGTATAAACCCCAGCGTTCGGTGGCTAATTTTACCAGTTCTATGTTGATTAACAAGTTCTCTAAAGTGAGGATATGCCGATCTTAACTTCGGTGTCTATCATTCTGGCGAGTGATGTGGATTCACTGCCCCCAAAGCCATCCACCCTTGCCACATCTCGAAGGGTAGTAATATTATCATAATGATCCATAGGCTGACCATCGGTAGTGGTCCAGCCAGCTTATCAGCTTTTTCATTTCCATCAACACTAGCGAATCCCGGAACGAAAATAAAGGTGACTCCACGCATAGTGGACTTATGTAATGACTCAAGCAGTTGCCTTCGGATCCAGCCTGCCTGAACCCTCCGGATCATAGTCAGTGAATCATTGAGTGAGTACACCTGCCCTGGTGTAGTTTTGAGTTTCGGGCCACGCGAATGCTTCGTTACTGCAAAAACACCGTTCATTCTTATAAAACAATTATGTAATTGCACTTTCGATTCATATAATACTAGTAGCGGGTAGTCAATGTGGGTGAGTGCCATATGCTAATTACGAGATTCGAATGGCTTCGTTACTTCTGTAATATGCAATACAGAGGTGTTACTCATCCGCGATTCCGCTAATCATGTCAGATGACAAACCGTGAGGCCTGCGCTTATTGGTGCTTCATTGATGATGATGCTGAAAATGATGATAAATGCATTCTCTAGCTGGTTATATGTCCAAGTACATTTGTTCCTGCAGCTAGTCACTGTGGCTAATTAAGGGTGTGTGGTGGTTGGGGGGGGGGTGGATCAAGTTTCGTTTCCTAGTATGGTAATTAAGCTTTTGTTGTTGTTTTTTTTTTTAGAAAGAAAAAAAAATGCGGTACTCCACTCAAAGTGACAATTACAGAAGCGCCAAAAGAAATGATAGCTACGAAGGTACAACCTAGATCAAAAATCAAGAACTGACGTCAGTGCACTGGGGATATTCCCATACGTACCCCATCCTCTTCCTCAGATTCCAAAATAAATATCTATGCTGATGATTCTCGATGAAAAGTTCGCCTGCCTTTTTTCCTGTTGTGGAAAATTGATCACACCCGCTGCTCTCTTTTAGCTAAAATATTGTCTCCAAATATGGATTTTCTATGTTTGAGAACTTTAGTTGAACTGCACTGAAAAGCCTAAATATATGAAACGAAAGTTAAAATGCATTCGAAAACAAATATCTACGGCCATTGATGAACATTAAATAAGATGAACTTGAGATCGGTAAAATGATCAGAGGAATGTCTGCACAACCGTTGGTATAAATCAACATTTACAAGACAAAGTGTCATGATTCACTTCAGTAGTCAAGGGTGAAAAGCACTGTCTGAAATGTTTCTCTCGGGTTGCCGGTACGTTGGGAAAAGAACAGTGGGACAGATTTACCAGCTCTGCACAGATTGGTGGAATACTGATGCATTCATAATAAGGCAGACGAGGTTAAGAATACATCACAGCACTCAGAGCATTTCCATAAGTTTACCGACACCATCTTCAGCAGCAAACGCAGAGTTCAAATTCCGACGGTGCCATAACAGTCTAGTTGTAATTTTTAAAAACAGTTTTCTTGTATTTTTACCCTTCCAGATTTGCAGTACAAATCCCGCAAGCGTGGTTCAACCTGTTAGTTATTTGACAACACATGGCACAGTTATATTTTGGCACCACAAAGCGGTTACTAACCTGTCGTCCAGTTTGGGTAACTGATTATATGTCCGTCTCCCCCCATCCCGTGAGTACACGAGGATTCCCAGGAGAAACCCTAAGGCAAACGTTGTTAAGAGAGGCCAAAGTTGGCGGAAGTCACCAGAAGTTCGCAATCAAGAATATCAAAAGAACTGCACAGAACAGGAAATAATGGAATCTGTGAGCTCTATGTGGCGTATGGCGGCACGTCTGAATGATGATGATGATGATGATGATGATGATGATGATGATATGGTTGTCTCCCTTGTTTAGGACACAATCCAATAAACTTCCGGTTGTGAGGACAGTTCTGCGTTTTTCACTTTCAGGTTTGTTTCAAACGCAAATTCTGCTCTTTCTAGACACATTCATTCTACGCAGGGATTACCTGAAAGTAAATTCTGATAACCTTTACATTATGCATTGATTGAAATTCAGACACGCCGCCTTTATTGGCTATATACGGTTATATCATCACCATGTAGCAGGTCCTTTGCAGAGACGTCGCTCTCATCTCACAGTCTGCCGAAACTGAACTCGGTCTCTCGCCTGTTCTCCCGCTTCATGAACTTTCACACTCAAGGAGTCACTTATATCCTGTGCCCATCTTCGTGTCGGTCGGCCCCTGCACCTCCTTCCTGGTACCATGCCTTCTGCTATAATTTTTTCCAATCCGTCGTGGCGCTTGATATGGTTATAAATATAATTATATAAATGAAATGTATATAAATATTGACAATTTTTCATTGAAATTATTGCTGACTGTAACTAGTACTAGTAAGGTTGGAACAGGCTGATAACTGAGAGTAAACTAGACTAAAAAAAAACGATAACAAACAAAACTCATCTAGGAAATACTTGTTCACACCCATCCCCCGCCGTAGGGCTACCCTAGCAGTATTGTACCCTGCGGTTGAAGTGTGTAGTTAGTTTCTGGCACTGATTTTTTGTTCTCATCTTTGAGTCCTTGAACTTGAAGTAAGGAAACATAAACAGGCTCTCCTCCGAACGGCGTCCTAATATTATGGCGACCATAAAATATCCTTATGGGGCTCAGGCATATGTAAAATGCTGACTGTCTGCCAAGGAACAAATCACGGCAAAACTAGGATTACTTGACAATTTCAAGCAACGCAACAGTGCAGACGATAGTAGCAGACGATAAAAGCGATCGTTGACAATTTCGAGCAATTCTGCAGACGATACTAGCAGACGATAATAGCGACTATTGACAATTTTGAGACATTATAGACGATGAAAGCGATATGGCGGGTAGACCACGCGCTCCGACGCAGATTAGCAATACTGTTCATCCGATTGAGGATTTAGTAGCGGTAGATGTCAGACCTGCCGACCTGTATCCTCACACTTTTCGGCATGCGCAAAATGCGATTAAACTCACCGCGCGGCGCGGATGGGGTGCTAAACTAGGTGCCTAGGACTCACGAGATAATTAATTGGAGGAAGTTGCAGGAGATGTGGTAGCTGCTGCTCGTGAGTCCCAGCCATCTAGTTTAGCCCCTTTCCGTGCCGCACGTAGTGTAGCAGCGCGGGGGAATACGGTCGGCGATAAGGCACAGTCACAGAAACAGGTCCGCAAATAACATATCGCTGAGACCCTGTTAGAGCATTTGTTTCGTTATACGGAGCCGGCATATTTTTAATAGAACTGAGCCCCGTAAGGATATTTTATGGCCGCCATAATATTAGTACGCCGTTCGGAGGAGAGCCCATAAACAAGTACGACCACCGAATAGCTAGAAAAGAAATTATAAGTAAATACAGATGACCAGCACAGAAAACAAAATGGGGAAGGGTGGGAGGTTGGGATACGGACCTACCCGGGTGTCATAGCTTGAGAAAAGGTGGTGGGGGGGGGGGTGGGAATGTTGACAGGGGTGGGGGGAATGTTGAGAGGGGTGGCGGGTGGTGACAAAATTTTCAGCAGGGAATGACCTATCTGCTACACTACTGAAGGAAGATTCACTGGACAATAACAAAAACACTAGCAGATGAGATCACCAGTGCTGTTGAATAGACCTGGCAAATTGAATTGCCATCTATGGATATCTTATGTCCTTGCAAAACACTACACAGACATTGAAACACTGACATTTAATCATTTATATATGTTATGAGTGGAAAACATTATTAATTATTTTAACTGTTCAACTTCTATTTGTTTATATCACTGCCACATGCATATCATCTTGGGATATCACTGTATACCCAAATTGAAATGTCTTGAGTTGAACTGAGATAGGAAACCAGTCCATAAATAAAGTATTAGTGACAGCAAAATCACCTAATCACGAGAATATTCATATTATTTTTAATTTCTTTAATATATGTTGCCTTTACTAAGTTAATAATTTTATGTGTGGTACAGTAATGCAGCATCAGTTTACAGAGAAATTCCTTTAAAAAATAAAGCTTTTTCGGCTATCCTCGGAATAACGGGCACAAAAGATGGCGGCAGCAAAATATCTGGACGAGCCTCAGTCACGTGTCAATTATGCACTTCCAGTAACTTAATGTGCGGTTTTCCGGTGACTACCGCCACCGCCGAGAGTAGCACCCACGATCGGGACTAAACTAGATGGCTAGGACTCACGAGCAAAGCTGCAGGAGATGCGGAAGCTGCTGCTCGTGAGTCCTAGCCATCTAGCTTAGCCCCAAAACATGCTGATGAGCGGCGTGGGGGACTCTTGGCGGTGGCGGTAGTAGCTAGAAAACCGCAAATTAAGTCGCCGGAAGTGAGCAATTGACACGTGACTGAGGCTCGTCAGAATATTTTACGGCCGCCATCTTTTGTGCCCGTTTTTCGGAGGATAGCCGCTTTTTCATAGTCCACACATCTAGTATTAATAAGTAGTGAATTCAGTTAAATGTTGCATCTATCTGATCAGTATCTAAGAGCTGCTTTAATATCAGTTGTCCTAAAAATGGTTTGTTATAGGAAGATTTTTGTTATTTGATCACCCACTCTTCAGTTTGATCATTAATTATTAATGTGTAAAAACTTTCTAATTGCAGACAAGTTGCTACAATGAATCGCACAATAAAGACACAAGTTGTCAAAACAGTGAAAGTAAAAAGTGTTAGAGAGGGGGCATTCTGCAAATACTCTCACCATGTGTGCATGCAGAACTGTGTGGATGGGTATGATTATTGCAGACACCACATATTAGAAGACAAAACTGCGCCGTACAAACAGTGTGTCTACATGACAAAATCAGGCCGACGGTGTTTCATGGCTGCTCCGAAGCAGGAACGAAAAGATGGGTATGTCTGTGTTATGTGTTCATTTGCCATTATGTTATTTAAAAAAAATAAATGGTTATCCTCCGAATAATGGTCCTAAATTATTGAGATGGAAAATATACCCTAACAGGGCCTCGGTCACGTGTCAGTAGCGCACTTCCGGGACTATAACGCCACTGCCAAATTGCGAACTTCTGGTGACTTCCGCCACCGTCGAGAGTATCCCCCACGCAGCGTGGATTGGGGTAAACTAGATGGCTAGGACTCACGAGCAAATAAAATTAAAGAAAACCTGCAGGAGATGCGGTAGCTGCTGCTCGTGAGTCCCAGCCATTTAGTTTAGCCCCAATCGACGCCGTGTGGGCGGCGTGTGAGATACGCTGCTGCTTGTGAGTCCCAGCCATTTAGTTTAGCCCCAATTGACGTGTGAGATACTCTTGGCGGTGGCGGAAGTCACCGGAAGTGCGCAATTTAAGAAGGCAGTAGTGCGCAGTCGACACGTGACTAAGGCCCTGTTAGGGTATATTTTCAGCCTCAATAATTTAGAACCGTTATTCGGAGGCTAGCCAAATAATTTTATGTTCATTAAAAAGTTTCAATGTATCTTGTTTAGAGCTCATATATTTTTATATCTACTTCTTAAATTTGCTTTCTGATTTACACTGACAGACTAGTTTTTGTGATAAAGTTGACTGTTTTAGGAGTTACCTTTTAATTCCATTAAACTTTGAGTACAGTGTTGACTCAGTGGGTCTGTGTTCCCTTCTTAATGGGCTGTACGAGGGACATTCTTGCAGGACATGTTCTGTAGTCTGCCCACATGGACACAGTGGTGAACAACTTGAGACACATCCTGTGCATATGCTTGTTAAGTTTATGTCCTGTCCTGAGGCGTAGAATAATGACCTGCCCATGCCGGTCAAATAAGTATATATATTTTATATGAAAGTTAAAGATAAAACCTGGTGCAGTGTTGATCCTCTTGACTGAAGCTTTCATTAATTTTCATTTATGTGTATTTTATAAGTCCTCATGGCAAAGTGATTAACTCTTTCGGTTCCATAGAATGCTAGGACGAATGCTAGATAAAGCCAGTCTTACAGGTCATCAAAGAACAACAAATGATTGGTTTGGACACCTAGCAAGAATGCCCTGGTACTATGTGCCACAGCGAGCCACACTAAAACGTTACAACAGGTATAGAGCGAGTGGAAGACCTCGGAAAATATGGAGTGATGGCATTAAGAACAGCCTTACAGAAATGAACATCAGTCTTAATAGTGCTCTTGACAGAGCTCATCAACAAACATTACATCCCCCCCCCCCCCCACCCCGACACCTCGATGAGGTACAAGGTGGAAGAGAAGAAGAAGAATAAGGTTCCATAGAATGCGTGATGTGTTACTGACTATTCTGTATTTGTCTCAAACATCACATGAATTGTCTTCTTATATTAAAGTTTTGTACTAAATAGATCTGGCAACTGCAGGGGTGTGTTTAATTAATTGTTCATTCCTACAATACAACAAGAGGTTAGAGTTTTTATGGCAATATTTATTGAGAAAGAAAAAAACGGATTTTTGGACATAACCTAATGGGACTGACAGAGTTGAGTAACTGGCCTCACACTTTTAAAGTTGTGCGTTCAGTATTAAATCTCTGGCTTTGGTTTGTGAGTGCAGATGTCTTGGAGAACCTTCATGGCTGTTGCTGGAACTACAGAGTTTTTATGCCTTGTCAGACATTCTCATCCTCTGACCAACTGCTCTGGGGAAAGAAACAGCTGTTTTGGATAAAACCTAGTGCTATGATATTAATCCTCTCCATTTAGATAGCTTTAAAATCTCTTTAAACGGAAATATTTACACTTTGATCAGTTTTTCTTCTTTATCAAGACAAATGGAGGATCAGCTGGCAGAACTGGATAAGAAATGCTGGGCTCCCATATGGGTGACCCAGGTTCAAATCCTTGGTAAAGTTATGGGTTTTTTGTGTATGTTTGTGGGGAGGGGGTGTTTGTATAAAAAAAAAAAAATGGGAATCCTAACCTGGAGAGTTTGTGGTGACTTCAATAGCCGTGCTGCCTTAATCCTCATAATCCTCAGACCCCTCCCCCTCCTCCTTTTGTTTTTGCACCACTAAAATGGTCAATACAGGCAATAACAGCATATTTAACTAAGACAGATAATAGAAAAATAATTTAAGTGGTTTGCCTTATGTTCTGATGGTAATGGCTTTGCCTTCTGACTGCCCTTTCTGTTCACAAATGCAAGATTGTTCATAGATCCTTCGGAATCGTTACCAGAGCTGCAGAGTTTATGCTTTGTGCTCAGATCTCAACAGATAACAAGCTTTGTGCAGAAAATGAGCCAGATAGAACAGTGAAATCAAACTTCCTGCCTCGAATGCCCACCCCCCCCCCCCCCCTCCCAAAAAAAAAAGATTCTTTGGCTGTATTTATTGTTATTTTGTATTATATTGTTCAGGTATTGCTCGGAGCATGCCAAGAAAGCTGCCTATGCCCGACAACGCCTGTCACGCAAACGTAGACCAAAGGAAACTGTGGAGAGTCTTCTCGAGGATCTGACTTCGGTGAACGCTACCTCATCTGATTCCCACAACAATGAGCATCGCCGAGGGAAAATGCACAGTGACAGCATTGCTAGCAAAGCTCTAGGTAGGTCAGAAGGGAGGATTTACTGCCTGTTTGTCATGGAGTTAATTTAATTACAACACTTCCCCGAATGACTTTGACGCTGCATTTTGAAAATTTAATTCTCTTTGTAATTACCTTTACCTGTTTTTCTGCTGTTCAAACTACGACCCTTGTTTTTACTTTCTGTTACATTTATGTTTCATTAACATAAACATATCAATATTTTTGTTTCTTTGCTTGAGATTAATTTCTCAGCACACTTTCCTATTATGTGTGTTTTTTTTTTCAATTTAGTTTCATTCCCCATGTAGCGTTGTCCGTGGCTTAGGTGTTGCGAGTCCGACTCGTAATTCCGACGTACCGCGATCGAAACTTACTGCTGGCTGCGTGGATTTTTATCGTGGTATGGGGCGTTGCACGTTGACCCAGACTAAAATGGGTACCAGGATGTATGTCCTGGGGAAGTTAGGAAGGCCGGCGTAATGCTGACCACATTACCCACTTAGTGCCGATTGGTCTGTAAAAATATGGGTGCTCTTCCCGTATGCCTGATATGCCTAAAAGGTGTGAAAAGGGATCTTTACTTACTTTACTTTCACCATGTAGATTACTGGTTCATCATCATCATCATATGCCCTGCCTGGTGGCCTAGTCGCTCATGTGTCTCCACAGTTCTCGGTCTCTGGTATTCTGAATCAGTTCTGCTGCTGATGTTTCTCCATGCTATCACCTCAGGCCATTGAGCTTTGTCTCTTGGTCTGCCTCTGCCTCTTTTTCTGTTATTTCTAGTCATCACAGTGTTCTCCAGTGACTCTCCTCTCATTCACCAGTTGGTTGAAGTTTTTTTATTTTTTGGGGGGTTTAGGATTCTTGTGGTTTTAGTCTATGCTAAAGACTGTGGTTTAGTGCTTTCTTTCCCTTTATTGAGCTTACTAATCAAATTTTGTTTTGTTTAAAGAATCAGCTAGGTTGTGGTCATCCTAGTTTTCGTTACTACTAGCAAAAAGCCATATCACACTGTTTCAATGCCAAATGTTGCTTGCTGTGTCTAAAGATAATACAGGGTGTTTGTAAAGTTTTACTACACTTTGTATGTAGAACAAATTTGAACAAGGAGTACATGAAGATATAAAAAGTGTGCTAAAATGTTATTAAGTTAGTTACATACTCACAGAGCATGTTGAGAAAGTTGAAAACAGGCGTGCTTCGTGCAGAGTGGCAAGCATCACTTCAGAAGTTCCGGGTAGTTAGCATCCTTTGGATATTTTCTCCAGGTGATGCCAGTGTGTTGGGAAATGAGCAGGCAGATAGACTGGCTTGCTCTGCACCGCTTGGTGGTGAATTGATGTATGACAGGTTAGATATTGTGAGGGTCCTTTGGGAGCGAGTAAACAGTGCGAAGGCACAGATAGATCATTACGGTCTAAGGAAAATGGCGCTAACGGGAAGTTTCCAGGGGATCTGGCCAACGCTCAACACTCAAGGGAGGGATGAGACATATACGATCAAATACGGTTACTGCTCCCATTGGAATTGGAACTCTTCACTTGTTGCTGAAGATGGGGACTGAGCACTTATGGGAGTGTCCAGAGTGCTGTGATGAAATTCAGTACTAAATTAGTTACAGTAGTAGCTGTTGTCTGTGGCTTAGGCATTAGGAACACGCTTTGTAATGCCGGGGTGCCAGGTTTGATCCCAGCTGCTCGCCTTGCATTGGTTTCGACAGTGAAGAGAAGCTGGCCGTCCAGAAAGAAATGGCAAACTACTGGACGTAAACTTGCCTAGGAAAACCACAACAGCCAAAAAATGCTGGGGTTGGTTCTGCAACGTCTTGTAAAGGATTTGCAACTAACTTAGTAGCTGTTATGGTCTAACGCTGTTTTTGGGAAGCAGGAAAGTACCAGTGAAATATTTATTTATAACAGATGCTGGAAATGTCCATCGGGGCTTCAAGACACCGTACACGTCTCCACATATTGTCAGATACCTTCATCTGTCATTATTCTATGAATTATAATCCTGAGTGCTTCTTTCAGCTCCTCAGTTGTGTGTTGATCATTTTTTGTAAACATGTCCTTTCAAGAAACACCATAAATAAAAATCAAATTGAGTTAGTTCTGAAGAACAAGTCGGGCAAATTGCAGTTTATATAAAGTGAATTTGCTCAGCCAGAAAATAGTCTTTCTTCCATTGATAACACCATTCTGTTTTGAGCGCAGAGAATGACTCCAGCAAATGGTAGCCATTCACTACATATAGCTTTACGATTGACTGTGGAGCACATTTTTTAATGATGTAATTTACTTCATTTTTGTAATGATCCAAGCCATTTTTACAATGGCTTGGATCATTACAGAAGTCCACTGTGCGTGGAGTCACCTTTATTTTTGTTCCGGGACTCGCAGGCGTCGATGGAAATAAAAGATCTGATAGGTTGGCTGGATCCGCTGTCACTACCGACAGTCAGCCTATGGATCTTGCTGATATTATTAATGCCCTCAGAGAAAGAAGAAGGATAGAGGACTTTGAGTTCAGTGAATCCACATCACTCACCAGAATGGCAGACTTGGGAAATAAGATCGGCATAGCAAAAAACGAGACGCACACCATACACACTAGAAGACTTGTTAATCAACATAGAACTGGTACTATTAGCCATCAGATGTTGGGGTTCATACTGAGGGGAGGATCTGAACACCTATGGACATGTCTGGAGTGCAATTATGATAACCCAACTAACTAACTAACTATCTTCATTTTTCAAATTTATTCTACATACAGTGTAGTAAGACTATACAAACACACAGTTTATCGTTCTTGGTGTCATTATTACAGATGGATGTTATATTAACGCTTTGTATCTGAGTTATTAGTTTCACCACTTCTGTCATATTGTGTCTGTTGAACTACTTTAGACCAAGGTACATACTGTTTTTAGGCTCGACTCCTTGGGTTACTTGCATGAGGAACTTTGAATTACTAGAATACTTGGCTTGTGTAACTGCCGGAGTTGACATTACTACTGAACCCAGTGAACGTATGCCTATTAAAGTTGGATGTGTGAGCCAGAAACCGCAGATATAAACAGCCACAACAAAATTATGTCAGTCTGACAAATGAAAATAAGATGTTACTACAGAGTGGCTCCATATTGGCCACTGAGATGCCTTCTGTTGACCCCAGCAGCTTTACACCAGTAGCATCTACTCGTGCCTGAAAGAGTTAATCTGCTATATTCATCACCAAATAATTATGTGGTTCATGTGTCCCACAGAGTATGCCAGCTCCAGCGACTCCGACACAGAGCAGCCAATGGTTGGACAGACATGGATCGACGATGGAGATAGTGATGCAGAGAGCATTGACAGTGAACAGGAAGATTTACTCAAGTATGGCTCCTTTGTGTATTTGTTGCTAGGGGATCAGTGTCCTCTTCCTTCTGTCTTTAATCTTTTCACATTGTAAATGCTTTAAAAAAAAATTTGGTCATGAACTCGTGGGAATTTCCATTTAAGAAAAGCTGTTCTTCACAGATAAGTAATAAATTGTTTACAAATTTATTTATCTGCATTTTTTAAAATTCTTTGTTTTGAAATATATAGATATATAAAGGGAGTAATCAGTACACAGGAACAGTGTGAAGCATTAAATGGATTGTGTTCTTCAGGATCTCAAATAAATTTATATAAAAATAGCAACTCATACTATGACTCAGTGACCTTTAACACTGAGGCATACAGGACAATTTAAGTCAAACTGGCTTTAAAAAGGCTATTGGATTGACAAGGAAAAGCCTCTAGTTGCTGTATTTAGTTAATAGGTTCACATCCTGGCCTCCTGAACACCATGCAGGCACATATATAACCAGTGGTATTTAACAGAACTGGCCATATATTTTAATTTATAGGGCAATAAGATCAAACTGTCTTGATGGAACCAATTCCCTCCCTAGCTACAAAACATTTTGTAAACTTGGTCATAATTGGCCAGATTTTTCAGCTTTCTCTGGGATGAGGATGTGTGGGTTAGAAATTTGTAACATTTTTTCACAATGTACTTCTCGATGTTTGCCACCAGGTTCGATTCTCATGGTGGGCCACATAGAAAAAGAACATTTTTGTATTTTTTCTGACAGTAGTATGAGAGTCACACCGTATAAGATATTGTGGCCTCATGTAATATTACCACAGTTAACAGAGGATGCATGGTAGCTAACCTCCTTTGTGGAGGTGGCGCAATTTCTTTTGAAGAAATGAAGTAGCCAGTAACTGACCAGCCATCCTTATTTGTCATGGACTGATAGTATAAGGTGAGGCAGCTAGGATAGGTTATTGTAGCGATAGTAGTTTTTCAAAGTAGCGTTCATTGAGATAGAGACAGGTGTATAATTCAATTAGTCAGTTGATCAGTCAGTGTGTCCTTTACAGAACTCTGTTCTCTTCACAGCATATTCTCCAGCCCTGTGTGATTTCAGAGCCAGTCCATCTTCAGTGTCCTGTATCCACCTTCTCCGAGATCGGCTTTTGCCTTGTTTTACAGAAATTGCACGCTCCACCACCATTTTAGTCTAGCAAAAGAACCTTCCATTGCATTGCATTCAGTAGCCATTCTGTGTAATTATTTTCGTATAATCCCCTTAACTTCACTGATATTTCCCCCCATGTTTTGCACAGGTATGCAGGTGCCTATACAACGGAAGAAGTTGCCCAGATTTTAAGAGACAAGTTAATCAGGCTACAAGCACTTTATATTGACCAGTTCAAGCGACTCAAACATGTGCTCTTGACCAAACGAAGACAGTACTTGAAAGCTTACAAGGCAGAGAAGGAAACTTTAGGTAATGCAATTCATGTCTGAGTTTGTTAGTTTTCCCGGCAATGAACTCCAGTAGACAGGCTTGGTTGTTCATCCACTTCTGGACTTTGGCTTTGTTCAGGGTCTGAGTTTTGCGTGTGCTTCTGATTTACAGATCTGACTTATTTGTATGCAGACTGCTGGTTCCTCATCTCTCAGGCAGATGGAACTCCAAATTCAGAGGACACCCCTACATTTTATGATATGCTTCTTAAGGGGGCAGTGGGTCTGCTCTTAGTTTTTCTCTAAATAAGAACCCCAGAACCCAGACAGAACACAGACAGAACCCAGACAGAACCCAGACAGAACCCAGACAGAACCCAGACAGAACCCAGACAGAACCCAGACAGAACCCAGACAGAACCCAGACAGAACTCAGACAGAACCCAGACAGAACCCAGACAGGGATGAGTTTAATTCCTCAGTCATATTTGTTTAGGAATCATCATCATCAGGTGCCTTGGTGACTGGTGTGAGTGATCTGTGTCTCCACATCATGCAGTCTGCTGCAGTATTTATTAGTTTGTGTGCTGACTCCCTTCTTTGCCATGTTGAAAGACTGTCAAGAATTCTCCCCCATTGTCTTTCTCTGTATCTCTGTTCATGAATCTTTCCAGTGTCACAGTAAATTCCAGTTTTTTTTCTTTTCTTCTCCAGAAGTGATGACTTCCTCTTTATGTTTTTAATAATTTGTCTTCAGGCCTTAACCTTTGTCAGAACATCAAAATTATTGATCTTGGCAATCCAAAGGATGTAAAGCCGTAAATGTTTTCTTTTTCTTTTTAAATTAATTAAAATCTTTTTGTTTTTGTTTTGTTTTTTTGTTTGTTCTTTATCCTCATTGAATTGTAAGTCCAACACACACTAAGCCTTACTGCTGGTTCTGTAACCAGTGAGTTTGGGATTGGAGTGGTCTTCCATCCCAACCCACCTGTAGAACAACCAGTGTCTCTGTATGCCAGATCTAACTGCATATGTCTGTTTAATTGTAAGTGTCAGTTAATTTAACTTACATTAGTCAAACTGAGTAATGGCTTGAAATCAGAGTATCATAATCTATCCTTAAATGGCTCCACATATAAGTGAGTGGAGCTCCTGCTAGTGTGTCAAGAGCAGCCAGAAGAGAACCTGATTCTTCAATAGGATATTTTTTTACTTGACTACAATCGTTTAGTTGATAGGGGCTGTACCATGGAAGTTATTTAAAACAGACTATATAGGCATTTACTGAAACTGGCCGAAGCTGTGACAATAAAAACGCGCAACTCTCTGTTATGCTGACAAAAAGAGTTTAAATTTAAAATTGCTGTGGTGTCACATGGCTAATCTTGAATTTTTTGTTGTATTGTGACTAGAGACATTGTGATTTGTGTATTGGATGGAAATGATTCATTTCTGTGCTTTAGTATATGGTGATGTAACTCTTTAGTAATGCACCTGATGAGGCGGCAAAATATACCAGGCATTAGATTGTGCAATGTATTTTTTGTGTGTCTGTATTATATAGAAAAAGAATTACTGACTGTGAAATTAACCCTCTAGATTACCATGTCAGTAAGCCGATTTTCTAAGCAGCACACAATCATATTTGCCTGTCGATTGTGTTATAATATAAATATTTAAAAAAAAAAGCCTTCCCTCTGATCTGACGTTCACATTTTCCAGGAAGCATCAAGCTGTACAAGAGTGATCCATCCCAGAAAGAGAAATATCAAAAACTGTTGGCCATGAAGCACTATCACAGGAAGTACGGGAAGGTAAGGGACTGATGCTGACATTGATTGATTGGATTCAGGTTGCTTGAAATTGTCTGTTAAATGTTCTGATCTCCATTTTGTTAGGTCACAATGGAAGTGGTCTCGGCTTGGTACACTGTTGAGGATTCAGGGACCTTCGTCGTACTTGAAATTGTCTATTAGTGTTCCAATTTCCTCCATTTTGTTAGGTCACAATGGAAGTAGTCTCGGCTTTAGTGCATTGTTGGGGATTCAATGGGTGTGTTTCAAAATTTTACATTGCAATAAATATATGAATGCAGTAAATACATGAATGCAATAGATATCTGAATGTCATAAATACATCAGTGCAATAAATACATGAATGCAATAAATACATCAATGCAATAAATACGTGAATTCAGTAAATACATGAGTGCAGTAAATACATGAGTGCAGTAAATACATCAGTGCAATGAATACATGAATGCAGTAAATACATGAGTGCAGTACATACATGAATGGAGTAAATACATGAATGTAGTAAATACATGGTTAGCGTCTGTGGCCTAGGCATTGTGCATGTGCTTTGTAATGCCGGGGTGCCGGGTTCGATCCTACCTGAGAGCCTTGCGTTGGTTTCGACATTGGTATTGAGAAGCTGACCGTTTAGAACGCAATGGCAAACTACTGGACGTAAATTTGCCTAGAAAAACCACAACATCTAATGCTGGGGTTGGTTCTGCAACGTCTTGTAAAGGATACACAACTAACTTTAACTTTGAGTAAATACATGAATACAGTAAACACATGAACGCAACTGATCACAAACATCAGAAATAGACAGTCACCATTCTTTCACTGTATTGTAAGGATAAGATAAATGTCTGGGCAGTGACTTGTGTCAACAGTTATGAGACAGAGAAGATGGGGCCACATTGGACACATCCTGAGAAGAAGCCAGCAGAGAATCACCAAACAGGCATGAAAAGGGGGGGGGGGGATTAAGGAGGCAAGGACTCCCAAAAGAAACCCTAAGATGAACGTTGATGGGAGAGGCCAAAGCTGCTGGACTGGATTCCATCCATGATTTCTGACCTATTGCACAGGATGGGACAGAATGGAGGAATAGACTGCGAGCTTTATGTGACATATAATGGCATAGCAGGATAATGAATGAATGAATGATGAGAATAGCAAAACTGGAGCATGCAACGACTGACTGATTTTGATAACCTGGGCAAGTTTGAGCACATGGATTGATGCATTGGCTTTTGTGCAAGGAAGAACTGGGAAGGAACACATATGGTACTTTTGCCTTGACTGCAAGAGATCTGACTCCACAGGTCGTGGCATTTTAATGGACCAGTTGGCACTCAGTGAGTGACGTCATCCACCTGATTCTGGCTACCTTTACTTCCCAGGAAAGGATATAAAACCGAACGAAAAGTATATTAGCAAGCTTCAAAGTATAACAAATACAAACAAAACGTGAACGTTGTGGCTATGGAGCCTTCATCAGCTCATACAAATCTAACAATACCACACAAATACACAAAATCACTTAGCTGGTATCTTGAAGCAGCCGGGTCGATGGTTTCTTAGCAGAATGCCTACACTCGTTGGCCAGGGAAATAAATACCCCCTGCGGAGTACCAGGGGCCATAACTAGCGGGTTAGAGATAAAACTGTGAGGGCAGTTCAGTCCCCTAGGAGTTTAAATGAAACTGTGTTGGCAATTCAGTCCAGAGGGTGTTAAAATACCTAAAGTGTAAATAAAGTGATTTACTTCCCAGGACACTACCTGGTACATATTTTAGGGTGAAACTAAAGCAGTAGAATAGTGGTTTTCACTCGGGGCTGCCTATTTCAGTGACTCAGTAAGTACGCTCAGGAAGATTGAGATTGGCTGGGGTCGAAGACGGTGATGGATGCTCTGAGGTCACAGCTGACAAAGATCAGTTTAAATTTTTTTTCAAAGCATGTAATCGTAAAAATAAATAAACAGGTTTGCGTACACAGCTACTGTGCTTGGAGCATGAGAAGTAGACCAGACTGATATACTGAATACTTTACAAAATATGTTTGCGAGAATTGGATGATTACTGTGAATCTTTGTGTGTGTGTTTGTGAGTGTGTGTATATATATGTGTGTGTATGTATATTTGCATATGTATGTGTGTGAGTGCACACTTGCTGTAATCCAACCTATTGTTTTTATTGTCCAGGAGGCATTACTGCAGAAACAGTCCACGCAGCGGAGGATGCAAGCCACAGAAGGGATGAACTACCTCCCGCCACACTTCGCCAAGTGTGTGTTTGTCGATGAAGGTCTCCGTTGTAATGCAAGAGTTGTTCCCCTGAGCAAATTCTGTCAAAAACGTATCCTTTGTTCACATGTTTCAGCATAGCATCATTAAAAAGGAGATTCACTATAATGCAGTAGGTGGCACACTGGCCTGCAGGTCTCAAGGTCTTGGGGTTCAATTCTCCGCCAAGTCAGTATTTTTCAAAACTGATCTTGGCTCGACCCAGCCTAAAATGTATACCAGCTGATGTCATGGCAGGGAAAGGTAGCAGTCGTGATGTTGGCCACGTTAGCCACAGAATACTGACTGGTCTATAAAATTACAAGTTTAGCATCATCTTCCCGAGGTACCACTGATGTAATAAGGATGCTTTACTTTTTACTGCCATTATATCTCCATGTGTCGGCGTCTGTGGCTTAGGCGTTGTGAACCCGTTTTGTAATGCTGGAATGCCGGGTTCAATTCCAGCTGCGTATGGTTTGACCTGCTGACAGTTCAGATAGCACTGGCAAACTACTGAACGTAAAATATGCTTAGAAAAAAACCACAACAGCCACGAGAATCCTGGGGTTGGTTCTGCAATGTTCTGTAAAGGATAGGCAACTAACTTATCTCCCAGTTGAGTATTTGCCGTCAGTCAGTGCACAGTACAACCAGCCCTACCCTGTCCGGATCTCAGGTTACCTCACAGTCGTCGGGGATCTCCAATATATATAACCTTACGGTTGGACAGGGTGTCCATGATTTTTGCTTGGAGTATTCTTTTCTGAATAGTGACTGTTTGTGTCACCGGCTGTTAGTCGCTCAGTATGCAGTCCTTGTGTGGTTCAGTTTCGCTCACTTATACCAAGTTGCCTGCTGAATGGTTCATGATTGGTTCCATTTTATTGGCTGCATTTTTTTTTTACATAGTGAGGTAGCAGTTCTCATCCTAACCCTTCTTTATGGCCTCTAATGACATTATTGCAATGTTTGTCGTTAATTGAGGTTCCAACTTAATAATTGCTGTGTCGTTCCTGTACTAGTGGCCTTGACCCTCCCATTTGAGAAAGTAAAGAAAAGCATGGTAATCTAAACAAATCTCTAAGCTGGTGCAAGCAAAGTAAACGTATAAGACGGCAGGTTACGATATTATTTTTCTTTGTTTCTCTTGTTGACCTTCACAGCACACACACGCAGTTGTCATAAACGTGAAGTTGTGTGACAATGTAAGGTTCATACTATCACTAGCCAAAGTGAAGGGTAATATAGTGTGTATTAGATCAACCTGGAATATCATGTAGGCCATGTATATCTGCATCTACGCAGCACATACCAAGGCTTTCACCCTGTGCCTCTTCTCTAGGAGTAGAGAAGAAGAAGAATATGAAGTTAATGTCGACCATCTGTGTTTTCTCTTTGGCATCTCTGTTACTCATTTTCTTATTGAGAGCTTGTGTTGCATTGGGAAATGAACGACAGGAGAGGGAGATGTATATAGCAGTGATTCCCAAACTGTGCGCCGCTGCGCCCCGGGGATCCGCGACCTATTCACAGGGGCGCCGCGAAATATTGTGAAAGCTTCATAATTAATTTAACCAAGACACGAATAGTCATACTTTTACTTAGGTTAGGGCGCCGCGGAAACATTTTAATTTAAAAAAGGCGCCGCGGCCAAGACAAGTTTGAGAAACACTGGTGTATGGGATTGCTCCATGTTGCTGTAGATTTGTTGTTATCCTGAACTGTAACCAGATATTCTCCACGACCCAGCCCAAGTGTTGTACCGCCCATGTCCGTTTGCCGACAGTCAGTGTGGTCGACCCGTGCCAACCCTGCATAATACAGAGTTTTGTTCTTTACACCAGCCAGTGCCCTCTGTCAAAGTAAGGCGTCTATGTTTCATGTTGTAAATTGTTAGAGTAAGATTTCTTTGTTTCATCTTGTCATTTGTCAGAGTAGGATTTCTTTGTTTCATCTTGTAAATTGTCAGAGTAAGATTTCTTTGTTTCATCTTGTCATTTGTCAGAGTAAGATTTCTTTGTTTCATCTTGTCATTTGTCAGAGTAAGATTTCTTTGTTTCATCTTGTCATTTATCAGAGTAAGATTTCTTTGTTTCATCTTGTCATTTATCAGAGTAGGATTTCTTTGTTTCATCTTGTCATTTATCAGAGTAAGATGTCTTTGTTTCATCGTGTCATTTATCAGAGTAAGATTTCTTTGTTTCATCTTGTCATTTATGAGAGTAGGATTTCTTTGTTTCATCGTGTCATTTATCAGAGTAAGATTTCTTTGTTTCATCTTGTCATTTATCAGAGTAGGATTTCTTTGTTTCATCTTGTCATTTATCAGAGTAAGATTTCTTTGTTTCATCTTGTCATTTATCAGAGTAAGATTTCTTTGTTTCATCTTGTCATTTGTCAGAGTAAGATTTCTTTGTTTCATCTTGTCATTTATCAGAGTAAGATTTCTTTGTTTCATCTTGTCATTTGTCAGAGTAAGATTTCTTTGTTTCATCTTGTCATTTATCAGAGTAAGATTTCTTTGTTTCATCTTGTCATTTATCAGAGTAGGATTTCTTTGTTTCATCTTGTCATTTATCAGAGTAGGATTTCTTTGTTTCATCTTGTCATTTATCAGAGTAGGATTTCTTTGTTTCATCATGTCATTTGTCAGAGTAGGATTTCTTTGTTTCATCTTATAAATTGTCAGAGTAGGATTTCTTTGTTTCATCTTATAAATTGTCAGAGTAGGATTTCTTTGTTTCATCGTGTCATTTATCAGAGTAGGATTTCTTTGTTTCATCATGTCATTTGTCAGAGTAGGATTTCTTTGTTTCATCTTGTCATTTGTCAGAGTAGGATTTCTTTGTTTCATCAAGTCATTTGTCAGAGTAGGATTTCTTTGTTTCATCGTGTCATTTATCAGAGTAAGATTTCTTTGTTTCATCTTGTCATTTATCAGAGTAAGATTTCTTTGTTTCATCATGTCATTTATCAGAGTAGGATTTCTTTGTTTCATCGTGTCATTTATCAGAGTAAGATTTCTTTGTTTCATCTTATAAATTGTCAGAGTAGGATTTCTTTGTTTCATCTTGTCATTTATCAGAGTAAGATTTCTTTGTTTCATCATGTCATTTATCAGAGTAAGATTTCTTTGTTTCCTTGTGTCATTTGTCAGAGTAAGGTTTCTTTATTTCATCATGTCATTTGTCAGAGTAACATTTCTTTGATTCATCATCTCATTTGTCAAAGTAAGGTTTGTTTGTGTCATCATGTTTTTTGTCAAAGTAACATTTCTTTGTTTCATCATGCCATTTGTCAAAGTAAGATTTCTTTGTTTCATTCAGTCAATGCCCCTACCTTCCTCCCAACATGGCGGTCACAGAACCACATGACAATGATGTAACTAGAATGTCCCTGCACTGGAACTTATGTGCCAAATAAATACAGGGCGGAGAGAGAGAGAGAGAACACACAAACAAGACACACACACACAACAGACACACACACACAACAGACACACACACACAACAGAGCAGAGAGAATTAGATACCATTGAAAATGATAGGGTGAACTGCATACTTTGACAGAGGTAGGACAACTTCTATGCTTCATAAGGACATGAAAAGATTTAAAAAACAAAGTTTTCATTATTGTATTCTTCTCTATTTTGTTTGAAAGGAACCTGACCAGCCAGATGCGGATATGAATGTCGCAGACCAAGAAGACAGCAAACAAGACAGCAGCAAGGTGTATGCAGATAGCAGATTGGTTTCTCCGCCTCAGAGACATGTAAAGATCCAGACGCCCAGCATGCAAGGCCAGTTGGAAGCGACAGTGAAGAGCACGCTGGACTTTGGTTTAAAGTTGGGCTCTGCAACAACAGGCACAGCAGCAGGGAAGACTCAGGATGTTGATGCAGAGGAAGCAGAGACTGAAAGACATTTTCAGCTAGGGACTTTATTTACTCTTGGGGAGGAAAACGAGGAGGAGGAGAACATTGCAAGATGATAGTTGTTATCTTTGTCTTCGTTGTTCATTTTAGAGAGCATCTTCATCGCACAATAAGTGCTCCGATCTTCTCCTGAGTATGTCTCCAAGTGTTTTTAGGCTGACAACTCTCATAGTTTTGTAACTAATGTAATGACGGGTGGCTCCCATATGGTTTTTCTGTCTTGCTGGAACACCCAGGGTAAGCAGTCCGTTCAGTGAAAAATCATCTTCCACGAAACTGAAAGCTTCACAGCTCTATAGTCTCTCATATAGCATTGATGATGTCTCTCCTGTCCATAGAGGGCCCATTTTTGATAGTCGCACTGCCAGCCAGAGCACCTGCTCTCTCATTGCCTTTTTCTTTGTTTTCAGTTCGTCAATACTGAGCCCGAACATTACATCTCCCCCCGACACTTCGATGAGGTAAAAGGTGGAAGAGAAGAAGAATACTGAGCCCGCCTTTTAAAAAAAAAAAAGGTTTGTGTTGGTATCTTTCCATCTCCTCCAGACGACAGCGTTATATTGTGCCATAGGGAGGCTATGGTGTCGCAGCCCACGGTGGTGGCGAGTGTGACCAGCTCAAGGTTAGAAAAGTCTCACACAGTTAGAGCATGGAATGTCAGGACCGTTGCTGCCATCACATGCATTTAGTCTTCTCAGATGCTAAACTCTCAGCCTTTCTTCAATAATTTTGTTTCCCCTTTATTTCCAATTCCCTTCCTAATTTTCCCACACTGTGCAACGCTGTCTGTGGCATTTGGTTCCAACAAAATTACCTAAATACGTGTATTGATCCTTGAGGGATGTCGGATTTACAGGATCTTCTTCTTCTTCTCTTTTGTTCACCGGCTGTAAGCTCCGGCGGAAAGTCCTGGTTGTTCATCCACTTGAACTTTGGCTTTTTGCCAGGGCCTGAGTTTTGCGTGTACATCTGTTTTACTGGCTTATTTGTGTGCAGTTGGTTGTTCCTTGTGACTTCGCCAGATATACTCCGACTTAAAGGAAGTCCCCGTTAGTTAAAGAAGCAGTGGGTCAATTCTTGTTTTCCCTACAATGGGGCCCTGGAACCCACAGGGAACAAGATATTGAAATGCAGAATTGCCCACTTTGCTTCATGGGTTGAAAAAGTAATAAGGTGAAGGGCCCTTTTTCCCACTAGCAGGCATATGGTGCTGGAGCATTTATTTGTAAAAACCAATCAGCACTCTGTGGGTGGTGTGGTCTTCATTCTGCAGGCCACCTTTATTTTCCATGATGTTTCCTGGTATTGATTTTATGCTTTGTTGAACTGAAAATAATAATAATAATAATTTAAAAAAAAACTCATGCTGGGGATTTGAATCTAAAACCTTTGGGCCAGCAGGCAAACATCTAGCCATTGTGCTACCGCAAGTTCCATGCTTTGAGTAAACTCCCCATGTGGGTTTCAGGCCCCCATTGTGGGTCAAGGTGGGGGGGGGGAGGTGAGGGAGAATAGACCCACCGGTTCCCAATCTTATAAAAGCCGACTATTTAGGGGCGTTTTCTTTAAAAGTCAGAGTGCATCTGCCTGAGGAGCGATCAACCAACAGTCTGCATACAACTAAGCCATATCTGTAAAATGGAAGTGCATGCAAAGCTCAAGTTCTGGGACAAGAATCAAGTCCAGAAGTGAATGAACAACCAGAACTGACTGCTGGAGTTTACAGCTGGTGAACACAAACAGTAAGATTAAATGTATTGGAGGTGAAGTAAAATATTTGCTTGTTGAAATGAGTTTGTCATTCTTTCTTGTACCCGCCCTGTGTGCTTTGACAATTGTCACAATGGGAGAAGTACATTTATACTATGTCAAAGTCACCAAGATTGTCACGATGAGAGAAGTACATTAGCACTATGTCAAAGTCACCAAGATTGTCACGATGAGAGAAGTACATTAGCACTATGTCAAAGTCACCAAGATTGTCACGATAAGGAACAGAAAATGAAGTATCAGTTGGGATGCAATAATCAATATTACAGTTGGAAATCCCCAAGTGGGTTCCAGGGGAAAACAAAAATAGATCCACTACTTGCTCAACAAGCATGTTATAGGAGTCAACTAATTAGGGACATCCTTTGAAGTCGACTACCAGTCGATGTGCACCTGCCTGAGAGGCAAGAAACCACAAGTCTGCATACAGATAAGCCAGATCTGTGAAACGGATGCGCAAGCAACAATCAGGTTCTGAAGCAAGACTAAAGTCCGGAGGTGGGCGAACAATCAGAACTTTTCACCGGAGTTTACAGCCAGGGACTGCGAAAGAGAAGAATAAGAGAGCCAGAAAGGGGACAAGTTGTTTAGTACATGAATGTAATTTTTGTGTGTAAAGAGATCCCCGAGGGTTGTTACTGGTGCTGCAGAGTTAGTTATTCAGATAGAGTATTAAGGATCCTTTTAGCACCAGTGGCTAGTTATTCAGATAGAGTATTAAGGATACTTTTAGCACCAGTGGCTAGTTATTCAGATAGAGTAATAAGGATCCTTTTAGCAGCAGTGGCTCATTAGGCATATGATGCTAGACACATTTGTACAGACAGTCAGTGGGAGATGTCATCACCACACTGGCCACCTTTACTTCCAAAGATATTACCTGGTTGAGTCGATATGGAAACCAGGGTTGATTTTAAAGGAACAAACCCTAGCCCTTTTTGGCATCAGGCCAGTGATTAGCCACTAAATTACTATGGCTCCCACAGACAGGAAAATACCCAGTGCAATCTCTCTCTCTCACGCATGAGCACAGATATCTTGTCTCTTCTCGCAGACTCACAGCATGCTTTGCAAAGCTGAAACCGGTGTCCTCCGTGAAGAGAGGTTTGCTTCACTTGACAAGACTTCCCCGTGTGGGTTCCGGACCGCTACTATAGGAAAAACAAGAATAGACCCACTGCCTACTCAAAAGCATGTCGTAAGAGTCGACTAATTGGGAGCTTCCTTCGAAGTCGGAGTGCATCTGCCTAAGAGGCAAGGAACCAACAGTCTGCATACAGATCTGTCAAACGGATGCACATGCAAAACTCAGGTTCTGGAACAGGACTGCAGTCCAGGAGTGGATGAACAACCAGAACTTTCTGCCGGAGTTCACAGCCGGTGAACGCGAAAAAGAAAAGAAGAAGAACTTGAGACAAGACTCAGAACAGAAACACATAATAGATTTTCTGTCTAGGATATTTGAATGTACGGGATAATAAGCAGACTGATAGATCAGCTGCTGCCATTCCTCTGGGCTCTGAGCAACTTTATGATAAAGTGGACAAGGTGTAGGCTATCTGGGATCACATGGACAGTGCAGCAGAAAAGACAGAATCCGTACATTGAAAGAAAAATGCAGCGAAGGGCAAGTAGAGATTCTGGAAGATATTCTGACAGAAATTCTTCAGCTTGAGGAGGATTCAAACAAAAGCCCACTATCCATTACCCGTGTTACCCGCATGCCATAATGTTGATCCATTGTTCAAACTCCAAAGATACAGATCTGCACTACTAGGTGGTGATTTGATACCTGACAAGGCAGATGTAGTCAAAATCCTTTAGGAACAAGTAACAAAATCAGTAGAGAAAGATTATTATTATGGCCTGGAGAGAATGAGTCACCTGGGTGTAACCAGAGGGTCTGGCCGGCTCACTACACTCAGAGGAAAGGCAAGACAGACTTTTAACCAAAGTGTGACCGGTACCATCAGTATTGGAACCCTGCGTTGGCTGCTGAAGATGAGGACGGAGCATGCATGGGAATTCTCCGAGTGCTGTGATGTCACTTCTTGCCTGAACTCAACTGTGCATACAGTTCTTTTATCTTGTGATTTCTGCTCTTTTTTGGGGTTTGGGGGGGGGGGGGGGGTAACTAACAGGCAAGTTTGCTAGAGAGAACATTACTGTGACTCCTAGTAATGCCTGTCTATATATTAACTTGACTACTTGTAATGCTTGTCTATGCATTACTGTGACCCTTATAATGTCTGTCAATGCATAAATGTGACCTCTAGTACTGCATGTCTGTGCATTATTGTGACTCCTGGTACTGTCTGTCTGTCCATAATTGTGACTCCTGGTGCTGTCTGTCTATGCATTACTGTGACTCCCGGTACTGTCTGTCTATGCATTATTGTGACTCCTGGTATTGTCTATCTATGCATTACTGTGACTCCTGGTATTGTCTGTCTATGCATTACTGTGACTCCTGGTACTGTCTGCCTGTGCATTATTGTGACTCCTGGTACTGTCTGTCTATCCATTATTGTGACTCCTGGTACTGTCT
Source organism: Candidula unifasciata (assembly GCA_905116865.2). Taxonomy (NCBI): domain Eukaryota; kingdom Metazoa; phylum Mollusca; class Gastropoda; order Stylommatophora; family Geomitridae; genus Candidula; species Candidula unifasciata. Next base: position 94,514 of record CAJHNH020004113.1, read on the forward strand.
GTCTATGCATTACTGCGACTCCTGGTACTGTCTGTCTACGCATTACTGTGACTCCTGGTACTGTCTGTCCATTATTGTGACTCCTGGTGCTGTCTGTCTATCCATTATTGTGACTCCTGGTACTGTCTGTCTACGCATTACTGTGACTCCTGGTACTGTCTGTCCATTATTGTGACTCCTGGTGCTGTCTGTCTATCCATTATTGTGACTACTGGTGCTGTCTGTCTATGCATTACTGCAACTCCTGGTACTGTCTGTCTATTATTGTGACCCCTGTTGCTGTCTGTCTATCCATTATTGCGACTCCTGGTGCTGTCTGTCTATCCATTATTGCGACTCCTGGTGCTGTCTGTCTATGCATTACTGCGACTCCTGGTACTGTCTGTCTATGCATTACTGCGACTCCTGGTTCTGTCTGTCTATCCATTACTGTGACTCCTGGTACTGTCTGTCTATCCATTACTGTGACTCCTGGTACTGTCTGTCTATCCATTATTGTGACTCCTGGTACTGTCTGTCTACGCATTACTGTGACTCCTGGTACTGTCTGTCCATTATTGTGACTCCTGGTGCTGTCTGTCTATCCATTATTGTGACTCCTGGTGCTGTCTGTCTATGCATTAATGTGACTCCTGGTACTGTCTGTCTATGCATTACTGTGACTCCTGGTACTGTCTGTCTATCCATTATTGTTACTCCTGGTACTGTCTGTCTATCCATTACTGTGACTACTGGTACTGTCTGTCTATCCATTATTGTGACTCCTGGTACTGTTTGTCTATCCATTACTGTGACTCCTGGTACTGTCTATCTATCCATTATTGTGACTCCTGGTACTGTCTATCCATTATTGTGACTCCTGGTACTGTCTGTCTATGCATTGCTGTGATGCATAGAACGGTCTGTCTATGCATTACTGTAACTCCTAGTACTGTCTGACTTTGAATTACTGTGACTCTTAGTACCATCTGTCTATAGATAACTGTCTATGCATTACTGTTACTCATAGTACTATCTATTCATGCATTACTGTGACTCCCAGTATTGTCTGTCTTTGCATTACTGTGACATAGTGCTGTCTGACTTTAAATTATTGTTACTCATAGTACTGTCTGTCTATGCATTACTGAGACTCCTAGTAATGTCTGTTTTTAAAATCCTGACTGGTGCCTGAAGATTTGGTCACTCTTGAGACCACAAGAATCTCATTCTTGATGGCAGACCAACAAGGCAAATTTGATATACCCCGTTCAAACCTATACAGAAATTAATTGTAACTGAGGCACACTTAATGGCTACATCAAGCTTTGGTGTATCTGGTAGTCCTGTGTAGGTAAGGGTTGTGGTTCCTAATACTAATGAAGCATCATAAAACAACCTAGCATGTTTACGATTCTGGATTTATTTCCCAAACTGAGCAATAGAAAAGTAACAAAAATATTTGTTTAAAAGCACATGACAGTGTTTGAGTGATTTTTAAAATAATAATTATAATAAAGCATTAAGAAATTCAGAAAGTATAAAACAAAGCATCATTATTTTACAAAATGGTAAACATTCAATTACTTTAAAAAAAGAAATAGGGTGGCTGCGTGGTCTCAGGCATGGTGTTAGCCTCGAGTGCTAGAGGTTCTGGGTTAAATCCTTGGTACGGGCTGGGATTTTTTCACGCTGACCTGAAAACCTGAACTTGAACTTCTAGCAATTTCCCTTGGTCTCTGGGTAGTGAGATCAGATGCCCGTGTGTATTGTTGCGCACGTAAAATATCCCTTAGTAGTTGAAAATTGTAAAGAGTAGCCTTACGGCGCTGCCTGAGCAAAATTTCAAATTAAAAATCAACCTAAAGTATTTCAGGATCCTCGCTGGTGCTACAGAGCCTGTGCACTGTGCTGAGCTTCTTCGGATTTAGACTTGAGTTAGAAATATAAAAAAAAAAAAAAAAGAATACTACAACTAATTATTTATTATTACAACTATACATATATATTTAACTAATACATTATACATATAAATAATATCAAAATTATGTTGAATTAAACACTTATATTTACCATTTAAAACTACATATACAATTTAATATCACCCGTAAGATTATCACACCTCAGATGACAGAATAGATAGTAATATGCTGTGGAGTTACTTACAAACTAACATTTGGAATTAGCAAACATCTATCAAAAAGTTTGTAACAGTTTATATACATCAAGTGAAAGGTATATATAAACATTTCATATTCTGATTTGTGATTTTTAATAAAGGACCCCTTTCTATGCCTTCTGGGCATATAGGGCTAGACCTATATTTTATAGACTAATTAACACTTGGTCGGTGATGTGATCAACATCACGCTGGCCACCTTTACTTCCCAGGAGTACCCCTGATACCCACTCTAGGCTGGGACGACCCGGGAGCCAAAGTCATTTTTTATGAAAGCCCCATTCTGTCAGCACCCAAGATTTGTTATTCTTGGTATAATTATTTTTTTTTTGGTTCTTTTTTTTTTTTAAATTGTTCTTTAATTGCTTCAAGCTTTTTTCGACATCTCGTCCGTTGGTGTTTTTGGTCCTAATGCTTTGCATAAATGGCTTTATTGTTATGTTTTGACTGTAGAATTGTATGCCTGTGTATATGTGTGCGGCTCATGCATCTTTGTAAAATATTTCTAAATGTTTTATAATTCTGTCTGTTTTTCTCTGTTGGATTTCTTCTGTATTCTTGGACTGCCTGATTTTCTGCTCTCCATTGCAGCTGTACACCGGTCATCTCACCTCTTCATGAGGTCCTTGTTTCTGTGTATTTTGCATTTAACAGTTGTCTGTTCATTATTTGAGTGGCAGTGCTTAATTTGATGTGCTCTGTGCTTCAAAGCTGTTTTTAACATTTTGATTATTATCTCTACACATAATGTCGGATCCTCCTGCTCTTTCGGTACTTTGTCTTCTTTTGCTAACTTTTTCTTGAAAGTCTTCTTCTCAGCTGTAACCTTTGGTTGACCACAGTGTTTTCCCAAACATTTCTTGGTCGCGGCACCTTTTTACAATTGTTTCCACAGCGCCCTAACCTAAGTAAAAGTATGACTATTCGTGTCTTGGTTAAATTAATTATGAAGCTTTTACAACATTTTGCGGCGCCCCGGGGCTCACAGTTTGGGAATCACTGGTCTACCAGGTATACCTGCTGCCTGGCATGTTCTTGATTAGGGCTTGTCCATGCCAGGTTTTATTTCTTGTCGCCCCCACATCCAAATTCTACAGAGGCTTGCAAAATCTGCAGAAGCAGTACAGTCTTGGCAGGAAAATATATGACATATTTATTAAGCTGATTCCGTGGAAATGGAAGAAAAAGCAAAAGTACTTAAATCCAGTGAAAGCGCTGGATAGTGATGATTGTTTAAATATATTTTAACATGGACAATAATGGAATATATTTTGTTACCGATTCCCCTATCACATCTGTATCACCCTGAAATATCACTGTAAACCAAATGTGAAACTAAAGTGTTGTACGCCCGGAGCATTACTGTATACCAAGCTTTTGTTTGATGTAAGCAACAACAAGCTTCTGGGGCCTGGTCTGCCATTGCTCCATGACAGAATGGGGTGTAGTAATCTGATCACCCTTGAGTCTGTCCAGCAGTGTTACACAAATCACTGCACCTGTGGAGAAAATAGTTCCTAATAAGTGTATGAACACATGTAGAGTTGATCTGAAAATCATACAACAAATCAAGATGGCGACAAAAGTGGATGCAGCATGAATCACTATTTTTGTGTGTATATGAGACAGTGAGAAATCAAGACATACAGAAAAAAAAAAAGGAAAACCTTATTTAGAGGTTAGGGGATGCACTTCACACTTTCATCATCTTTGAGTACTACTGTTTGATTATCACATCTGGACTTCTGGCCAAAATGGAGAATTAGGCATCACAGAATGTTTGGTTTTGAAGTTATTTTTGCTTCCGACAGTGCTTTGCTAATGCAGTTTCCACATATAGACAGTGTTCTACGGTTCCGCTGCCTGAGCTACTGAGCTTAGTGCTTGGTGCAGCACTGTGAGCTGTGATTTTCATGTGAAATGCCTTTCATTTGTGAAGCAGCTGAATCATGGTATTCAATATGGCTGGTAGTCGGTTTACGCGTGCATGGCCAACTTATTGTGCCTGACTATTTCCATCAATGAATGGCAAACTGTATTTCTGGTGCAGACTGGGGGGGGGGGGGGATAGACCCACTGCTTCCTAACAAGTATGTCATATAAGGTGCTTAATTAAGGGTTTGCTGTAATCACATCTGTTGGCAAAGGACACACATACTGCAGCTTACCTGTAAACCACAACATAATGTGCCACCCTCCCCTTTATGAGGGAACTCAGAAGGAGACAAAAAAAAGAACAATTCTTCTACTTCTTCTCGTTCACCGGCTGTAAACTCTGGCAGAAAGTTCTGGACTGCAGTCCTCTTCCAGAACCTAAGTGTTGCGTGTGCATCCGTTTGACAGATTTGTATGCAGACTGTTGGTTCCTTGCCTCTCACGCAGATGCACTCCGACTTTGAAGGAAGCTCCCAATTAGTCGACTCTTACAACATGCTTTTGGGTAGGCAGTGGGTCAATTCTTGTTTTTTCCCAAAGTAGGGCCCCGGAACCCACATGGGGATGAGAAGAACAATTAAATATAGAGTGTACTATCTCCCCCTCCCCAAACACACACACACAAGAGAGAGAGAAGAAGAAGAAGAAAAAGAAGAATGACAGAAAGAAAAAAAGAACACATAAAAGGTATGAATCAAATAGGTAAGTAACCAGACATGTTGCATACCTCTGATTCCGGCACGATGGCAGTAGGCTGCAAAACAGAGAGACTCCATTTCAATGTTGCGGATTCCATGATTGTAGGCTTGGTTCAGGAAAGCCATTTTGTCTTTTTGTGTATAGTCACAGAATGCCCCATCCAGTCTGGCTTGTCCTGATAGTGATAATGTTTACAGTTTAGTTTGTGTTTAAACCTAAACACTTAAAAAGTATCATAAACTACATCATTTGGCTTAACTCTGTTGTCCTGAAAAGCCACAAACCCAGCCTTTTCTCTGAGTTAAGTTAAGAATTGACATCACAGCACTAGGGGCATTCTCGTGTGTGCTCCGTCCTCATCTTCAGCAGCCAGTGCAGAGTTCCAATACTGATGGTACTGGTCACAATCTGGTTATAGGTCCGCCTTGCCTTTCCTCTGAGTGTAGTGAGCCGGCCAGACCCTCTGGTTACACCCAGGTGCCTCATTCTCTTCAGGCCATAATAATCTTGTTTTTCTACTTATTCCGTTGCTAGTTCCCAGAGGGCCTTGACCAAATCTGCCTTGTCGGCATTTTCTCTGATGCATTACATTGTTGGAAGATTCTGTTTTGCCTGCACAGTGTTTACAGTGCATTTCAAAAGTCGTACTCTACCGCTCTAACAAATATCTCAAAAACTTCTTTAAAAAATCAACAGCAATTTTTGCATGTGGCCTTAGATTTCCCATATCCCTAAGATGTTATAATTTACAACTGTTTATAAATCAATTCACATGTGCAGTGAATTGTGGTGATTACTTTGATAGTCTATCCTGCAAACAATGAAAAATCCACAACTCACGGGGGCGCTAATGCTGGAGATAGTGACCTGAAGGAGAGAAACGTCTATGAAATGCATGCAAGCTGATGTTTGGAAGAGTTCCCCTTACTCAGTTAACTTTAAGCATGCTGACAATTAGCTTTGAATCAGTGTCAGTTTTTTCATATACCTAAAAGAAGTCAAAATGGAGAGAGCTGCATGCAATAGTGAAGGACAGAATGACTTGGCGTGAGTTGGTTGAGGGCCTATGCTCCACTGGGGGGTTAGAAAGGCAGATGAAGAAGTAAAAGACTGTTCTCAAGGCTTTCAGACTTAGTGAAAGCGTAGCCTGGAAGAGACTGTGGCCTCACCACACAATGTTTCCATAGTCAGCAGTTGATACACTGGGGCCAAACTCCCATTGCGAAGACAGCACAATGTTTAGTTTCAAACAAACAAACTTTATTTTTAAAGGGTTAAGAATCAGGCATGCAAGACCATCTAACATTCTGCCCTTCCACTCCAATCGTTGCATACAGTTATTCACCTGTGCATCATTTCGCAATTAATAATATGAGGGAGCATCAGGTGACTGAAGAAAATAAAAAAATACAATCAAAGTGTTTGTCTGGGTAATTTCCCAATGGTTATAATATTCAGAATAATGTTTTACTGTCAACAGAAAGGCTACATTACCGTGGAATATAAAAAAGGTTTTGTAAGCATGCAGACAAAGGGTGGTAGGATGACAAGGGTGGCATGCAGACAGAGGGTGGCATGCAGACAGAGGGTGGCAGGATGACAGAGGGTGGCAGGATGACAGAGGGTGGCAGGATGACAGAGGGTGGAATGCAGACAGAGGGTGGCAGGATGACAGAGGGTGGCAGGATGACAGAGGGTGGCATGCAGACAGAGGGTGGCATGCAGACAGAGGGTGGCATGCAGACAGAGGGTGGCATGCAGACAGAGGGTGGCATGCAGACAGAGGGTGGCATGCAGAGGGTGGCAGGTTGACAGAGGGTGGCATGCAGACAGAGGGTGGCAGGATGTCAGAGGGTGGCATGCAGACAGAGGGTGGCAGGATGACAGAGGGGCATGGACAGAGGGTGGCAGGATGACAGAGGGTGACAGACAGAGGGTGGCATGTAGACAGAGGGTGGCAGGATGACAGAGGGTGGCAGGATGACAGAGGGTGGCAGGATGCAGAGGGTGGCAGGATGACAGAGGGTGGCAGGATGACAGAGGGTGATGACAGAGGGTGGCAGGGTGGCAGGATGACAGAGGGTGGCAGGATGACAGAGGGTGGCAGGATGACAGAGGGTGGCATGCAGACAGAGGGTGGCAGGATGACAGAGGGTGGCAGGAGTGACAGAGGGTGGCAGGATGTCAGTAAGGGAATGGCTGACTGAGATAACACGAGATTTATGAGTTTCAGAGAGGTGAAAGTCAGGTTTTATGACATGAGAGGGTGAACCATGCAGTTGACTGACAGAGGGTGGCAGGATGACAGAGGGTGGCAGAATGAAATGATCCAGAGGGTGGCAGGATGACAGAGGGTGGCAGAAAGGTTTGTGAGGAGTCTCGTTTAGGCCAAGACAGAGGTGTACGTGTGAAGAAGTACGGAAGAATGGTTGTCGTCTGAATAGCGTGATTTCCCAATGCCTACCTGGCATGAAATAGCGGCTGACGGAAAAGGGTGGCCAGCTGTGAATGACTGTCGCCTGGTGGATGGTACTGTGAGTCATTTTGTTCTACCATTACAAAGGTATGACTGACTGTTTAGATGATTGAATAAGTAATAAATGCTAAGGCGAATGTTTTGACTGACTGAGATAACACGAGATTTATGTCTTGAGTTTCATGAGAGACATTCTGAAAGTCAGGTTTTATGAAAGAAACATGATTGTTCACGTGAACCATGAAGGTTGCACTGGCAGGATTCAGTGTGAAATGCAGGATTATCAGGGGCCAGATGACGACTGGCAGGATGACGGTGGGGAATTCGTGAGAATGAAATTATCCAGAATGTTCGAGAACATGACAGCATCAGAGGGGGCTATGATAATAGCGAAGAAGAGTTTTGTGAGGCAGTCTCGTTTAGGCCAGAGGGAAGGTGTACAGTGTGTAAAGAAGTCCGGAAGGAAGAATGTTGTCGTCTGAATAGACGTGGGTGGCAGGATGTCCTAGGGTGGCATGCAGAAAGAGCGGCTGGCGGAAACAGAGGGTAGCAGGTTGACAGAGGGTGACATGTAGACGCCTGGCAGGATGGAGGGTGGATGCAGACAGAGGGTGGCAGGATTTCAGAGGGTGGCAAGATGTCAGAGGGTGGCATGCAGATTCTACGCATGCAGACAAAGGTATGACAGAGGGTGGCTGTTTGACAGAGGGTGGCAGGTTGACAGAGGGTGGCAGGATGACAGAGGGTGGAATGCAGACAGAGGGTGCAGGATGTCAGAGGGTGGCAGAATGACAGAGGGTGGCATGCAGACAGAGGGTGGCAGGATGACAGAGGGTAAAATGCAGACAGTGCAGGATGTCAGAGGGTGGCAGGATGACAGAGGGTGGCATGCAGACAGAGGGTGGCAGGACGACAGAGGGTGGCAGGATGGACAGAGGGTGGCAGTAACAGAGGGTGGCAGGATGACAGAGGGTGGCAGGATGACAGAGGGTGGCAGAATGACAGAGGGTGGCAGAATGAGGGTGGCCATGACAGAGGGTGGCAGGATGACAGAGGGTGGCAGAGACAGAGGGTGGCAGGATGACAGAGGGTGGCAGGATGACAGAGGGTGGCATGAGACAGAGGGTGGCAGGCATGACAGAGGGGCAGACAGAGGGTGCAGACAGAGGGTGGCAGGATGACAGAGGGTGGCAGGATGACAGAGGGTGGCATGCAGACAGAGGGTGGCATGCAGACAGAGGGTGGCATGCAGACAGAGGGTGGCAGGATGACAGAGGGTGGCATGCAGACAGAGGGTGGCAGGATGACAGAGGGTAGCAGGTTGACAGAGGGTGGCAGGATGACAGAGGGTGGCAGGATGACAGAGGGTGGCATGCAGACAGAGGGTGGCATGCAGACAGAGGGTGGCATGCAGACAGAGGGTGGCATGCAGACAGAGGGTGGCAGAGACAGAGGGTGGCAGGATGACAGAGGGTGGCAGGTTGACAGAGGGTGGCAGGTTGACAGAGGGTGGCAGAATGACAGAGGGTGGCAGGATGACAGAGGGTGGCAGGATGACAGAGGGTGGCAGGATGACAGAGGGTGGCAGAATGACAGAGGGTGGCAGGATGACAGAGGGTGGCATGCAGACAGAGGGTGGCAGGATGACAGGGAGGCAGGATGACAGAGGGTGATGACAGAGGGTGGCATGCAGACAGGTGGCAGCAGACAGAGGGTGGCATGCAGGGTGGCAGGCAGACAGAGGGTGGCAGGCAGACAGAGGGTGGCAGGATGACAGAGGGTGGCAGGATGACAGAGGGTGGCATGACAGACAGAGACAGGGGTGGCATGCAGACAGAGGGTGGCAGGATGACAGAGGGTGGCAGGATGACAGAGGGTGGCATGCAGACAGAGGGTGGCAGGATGACAGAGGGTGGCAGGATGACAGAGGGTGGCATGCAGACAGAGGGTGGCAGGATGTCAGAGGGTGGCAGGATGTCAGAGGGTGGCATGCAGACAGAGGGTGGCATGCAGACAGAGGGTGGCAGGATGACAGAGGGTGGCAGGTTGACAGAGGGTGGCAGGATGACAGAGGGTGGAATGCAGACAGAGGGTGGCAGGATGTCAGAGGGTGGCATGCAGACAGAGGGTGGCATGCAGACAGAGGGTGGCAGGATGACAGAGGGTGAAATGCAGACAGAGGGTGGCAGGATGTCAGAGGGTGGCAGGATGACAGAGGGTGGCATGCAGACAGAGGGTGGCAGGATGACAGAGGGTGGCAGGATAACAGAGGGTGGCAGGATGACAGAGGGTGGCAGGATGACAGAGGGTGGCAGGATGACAGAGGGTGGCAGGATGACAGAGGGTGGCAGGATGACAGAGGGTGGCAGGATGACAGAGGGTGGCAGGATGACAGAGGGTGGCAGGATGACAGAGGGTGGCAGGATGACAGAGGGTGGCAGGATGACAGAGGGTGGCAGGATGACAGAGGGTGGCAGGATGACAGAGGGTGGCAGGATGACAGAGGGTGGCAGGATGACAGAGGGTGGCAGGATGACAGAGTGTGGCAGGATGACAGAGGGTGGCAGGATGACAGAGGGTGGCAGGATGACAGAGGGTGGCATGCAGACAAAGGGTGGCATGCAGACAGAGGGTGGCAGGATGACAGAGGGTGGCAGGATGACAGAGGGTGGCAGGATGACAGAGGGTGGTAGGATGACAGAGGGTGGCAGGATGACAGAGGGTGGCATGCAGACAAAGGGTGGCATGCAGACAGAGGGTGGCAGGATGACAGAGGGTGGCAGGATGACAGAGGGTGGCAGGATGACAGAGGGTGGCAGGATGACAGAGGGTGGTAGGATGACAGAGGGTGGTAGGATTACAGAGGGTGGCAGGATGACAGAGGGTGGCAGGATGACAGAGGGTGGCAGGATGACAGAGGGTGGCAGGATGACCATCAGGCTGAAGGCAAATGTGCTAGTCAGTGTGCTGCTCCAGGTCTCTCAAAGAAGGGTTAAGGATAATAGAACCCTATCAGTTCTGTCATGGAGGGGGTGGGAAGGGGAGAGACACAGAGAGAGAGACAGAAAGAGAAAGAGAGGATAAACAGGCAGGCTGAGAGAATGACACAGACAGACAGGTAGGTAAACAGACTGGCAGAGACAGAGAGAGCTGGAATAAACTACTCTACCTTCATAAAAGTCCAGGGTACACATAGTTTTGCCAACAAGGGTCTGGTAGTTATCTTTCTGCAAGTTAGCCAGAGAGAGTAGCTCCTGCTGCAAGCCAGGATCTAGCTGGGAGGAGTGTTGCACTACCTTGCCCAATATCACCTGGTTGTGTCATTTAACAAAAACAATTAACATAGCATCATTACTGAAATAGGGAGCCACCGTGGTGTAGCAGCTAGATTCTTGCCTGCAGATTCTAAGGTCATGGATTCAAATCCACGTGGAGCCGGATGTTTTCAAACATGAACTTGGCTCCTATTTTGACCCAGCCTTAAATGGGTACCATTTCTAATCCTGGAAAGTAAAGGGATGTTGACCACATCAGCCATCAAGAGCTGACTAGTCTATCAAAGTATAAGTTTAGCTTCATAAGCCGGATGCACTCCTGGCATGGCAGGGACCTTTAGATTACTTTACTGGTGGCTAAACTTCTTAGGTCTGAGGGACAGTAGACTGTGGTCGATGCACTGGTAACTCCTGCAATATACAAAGTATAAATCCTGGCACTTTCTTGTAGTTTATACTAGAGTATACTAGAGCTGTACCAAACATTCACTTTGTATTCGCTTCAGGGCCGAATAATGGACTAATAAGTATTCGGTATTCTGCTCAATACTTGCGGTTCAGACCGAATATGAACAGTGGTTACGTTACACCTACTTCTGCATACACGGAAGCTGCTGCAACCACTGCAAACTGCTTGTTATAATACTTACAATACTTTCATTCCTAGGTATTAGTTACCACAGACTGACTGAAGGATGCAAAACATAAAATGTTTTTAAATGTTTACTATTCTGTACTATATTTTGTGAAGTAAAAGTTCAGCTTACATTTGACATTATGAATGTGTTTTTTTTTTAGATCTATTCTATATACTATACACTATTCGTATTCGGCTGAATAGTCGGTCCCGTTATTCGTATTTGGCCGAAAAGTGATAATCACTTTTTCAGTACAGCTCTAGTTTATACTTTACCTCGACACCGCAAAGTACAAGAGGACATAGATGAGATGCAATGAAATGAATGAAATAAAAAAATAGAAAAAAAAGGAAAACACCCTACTAGATCCATGTAAGGTCTCAGCAAACCATCAACGGCCTCATCAGTGATTACAACACTGCCTGGTTCCAAACCTGGAAATCATACCAGAAGAGAACATAGAAGCATTGATATTCAACTAACATCATCCTTATCGCCATCATTCTCTTCTTCTTATCTTTATGTTTTTTCTCTTCTTATTTTGTGGTTATAACAAAATGACACACAAATAAGCTAGATCTGTAAACTAGATGTGCATGCAGAACTCTGTCGGCTCTGTGGCTAAGTCGATGCGAACGCTTTGTAATGCCGGGATGCCAGGTTCGATCCCAGCTGTGGGCCATGTGCCTTGCGTTGGTTTCGACAGTAGTATCCAGAAAGCCCAGAAAGCAATCGCAAACTACTGGATGTAAATTTGCCTAGAAAAACCACGCAACAGCCAGGGGCTGTTGGGGTTGGTTCTGCAAGGTTACGCAACTAACCTTGTGCAGAACTCAAGTTCACAAACAATACCAAAGTCCAGAAGTGGCTGAACAACTTCAACTTTCCGCTGGAGTTTACAGCCGGTGAACAATAAGAAGACAAAGTAGTTCCCTTCTCTGTTTACACCAGTCTTAACATTATAAAAAAAAAAAAAACAACACAAATGTTGACAAAATCGGTCCTGAAATCCAATGCTGTAATTGTGGAAAACTTTTTTTAATGGGGGCAGGTTTGCTAGTCACACTCGCCATGGGCTGTGAGTCCCATTCCTCCTCATAGTGCGATATAACACTATCTTCTGGAAAGACGGAAAGATGCCAATCACCAATCAATAAATCAACATTATTCTCATCAAACCCAACCCTACTGTCTCCAGTTTCTTCAATTTTGCATTAACTATACATCAGAATTGTCAACCAAAAAAAAAAAAAAACGGTTTTAAGTTAATAGCAAATAAAAGGTTCCTAATAGAGAACTCACCATGGAAAAACCTTGCAGTTATAAAGAATGAATGTCGAATGCTGAATTAGGAATCAACATCACAGCATTTGGAACACCCCCCATAACCCCTCAGTCCCCATCTTCAGCAACAAATGAAGAGCTGCAATTCCGATGGCACCAGTAACTGTATGTATATGCGTCTCGCCCTTCCCCCGAGTGTTCAGCGTTGGCCAGATCCCCTGGTAACTCCTCGCAGCGCCATTCTCCACAGACTGTTATGATCTATCTGTTCCTCCGCACTGTTCACGCGCTCCCAAAGGGCCCTTACAATACCTAGCTTGTCATACATCAATTCACAACCAAGTGGTGCAGAGCTGGCCAATCTATCTCTATAGCCTGCTCATTTCCCAACACACCAGCACGACCTGGAGTAAATATCTAAAGGACGCTAACTTTCCAGGATCTCTGAAGTTTATAAAGAACACAAGTAGAAGGAAGTTTTTTTCATAAGAGAGAAAAACACTGTAACTGTAACTGAAACTCACCCAAACCACCGCTTGTTCCGAGCCGGAAAAATACAACATCCCTACAGCCAGCGTGGTGAACCAGTTTCACAATCTCATGAAAGATAATTGACAGGGAAGGGATGCCCATTCCATGCTATTAAAAAAAAATACAAGAACATATCAGCTAACATCATACACTAGAATGAATTAATGAATAAATTCTATTTTCAAAAGAATAGAATTGGGGATGCAGACCTATCTAACATTCTGCCCTTCCAGTCTTACTCTTTGCAAACAGTTATTTATTTATACATCATTTGATACATCATAAAAAGCATTTTCAATGACATCCAATTCTTAATTACAAATGCTGGAATGTGCTCTTATCATACTAAGTTTAAAAAAAAAACTGGTTGTGGTTTTTCCAGGCAAATTTTTACGTTCAGCAGTTTGCCATTGCTTTCTAAGTGGTCAGCGCTCGGTAACAATGTCGAAACCACCGCAAGTCAAATTGTCCGCAGCTGGGATCGAACCCAGTTCAAACGGCTTAGCCAGAGATGCGGACGTAGTAGTAGTAGTATTTGTAGAAATATCTAGTTCAATCCTTAGGGCTACAAAAAAGATACAAACTGTCCAGATGTTTCAAAAAACAGTCTTTTGGAAATTCATTTCCATGTATACTTTTTGCAAACTGATATATCACATGATTTATACATTTAATTCATGCAGTGGCAAGCAACTCACAATTGATATGTTGCTTATATTGTTCATTTAAAGATCATCTTCAACGCACATCAGACAAGACCATAAGTGCTCCGATCTCCTCCTGAGTATGTCTCCAAGTGTTTATAGGCTAACAACTCCTATTCTGTTCTGGCTGATGCAACGACGGGTGGCTATCGCATGGTTTTCCTGTCTCGCCGCTCTATCGGTACACCCAGGGTATGCAGTCTGTTCAGTGAAAAATCACTTTTCAGGAAAATGAAAGCCTCTCAGCGTTTAGTCTCTCGTATGACATCGTATGTTTCTTCTGTGCATATGGGCCTGTTCCTGATAGTCGAATTTTGTTGCTTTCATTTTATAGGATCTACTTATCTGAAGTTCTGTGACCCCTTGTTTCATTAACCAATCTGTCCCAGTTCTTGCATTTAATTCCTGTACCAAAGTGTTGTTATTTTGATCTTTTTTGTGTGTGCCGATTCCACAATGAAGTTAAAGTTAGTTGCGCATTCTTTACAGAACGTTGCAGAACCAACCCTAGCATGTTTTGGCTGTTGTAGTTTTTCTAATCAAATTTACATCCAGTAGTAGTTTGCCATTGCTTTCTGGATGGTCGGCTTCTGGATACCACTGTTGAAACCAACGCAAGGCGTAAGGTCTGCAGCTGGGATCAAACCTAACACCCCGGCATTACGAGCCACTTTCGCAACGCCTAAGCCACAGAAGCCGACCCACAATGAAGACTAACTAAAAAATAACAACTGCTATCTTTGAGAAACTATCTGGTTAGGCTCTTGTCTCTTCTACGGTGCAACTCTTGTATTTTCTCTTGCTGTCCTTAATCCCCCAATAGTGTACAGGCCTTAAACCAACTCTCGCAGTCATCCTATCCTTTGCTATTACATGCAGCTCACCCCACTATCTTTTAGCTTCCTTCTCAAGCTGTCTTCGCCATTTTTTTTAAGGTCTACCTTTATTTCTATACCCCTGTGGGTTCCAGTACAAAGTCATTCTAGTTTTATTAAGGTTTTCTCAAAGTGTGTCCTATCCAATGCCAGCCTCTTTTCTTCACCTTTTTGTTCAATTATTTACTTTTCTCCAAAAGCTCAGCAATAGTGATTCTATGAGACCATTTAACTCCTTCTATTCTCTACAGACACTAGTCAATGAATATCAGTAGTTTATTATCCAAAAATGATGAGAACTGTTTCTTAGAATGGAATGAGGTAAAGTCCTGCCCGCTTGGTACTGAAAGAGTTAATGTTTCCTCAAGGTTTATGTACTCATATTTCATTATTAACAGATTCCAACATACGTTCTCTAAGAGGAAAGTTGAAATAAACTTACGCTGACTGATATGACAGGTCCCACTTTATATAGGACATACCTGTCAGAGCCATGGGCAATGTTACACAAGGTCTGTCCGGCAGGGATCTTTATCTTCAGCTCCGGCACTAAGTATTCAGCAAATGCCCGCATTCTGTTTGGCGAACCACCAAAACAAACAAACTAAAATAGGACAGAAAATAGACAACTGTTACATCTCTGGAGATTTTGAGTCAAAGACAATGAACCGTCTGCTGGGAATGGGTTTTAAATGAGAATACCCCTATGTGGGTTCCGGAGCCCTATTGTTGGGAAAACAAGAATAGACTCACTGCCTACCCAAAAGCATGTCGTAATAGTAGACTAATTGGGAGCTTCCTTCAAATTTGGAGTTCATCTGCCTGAGAGGCAAGGAACCAGAAGTCTGCATAAAGATGAGTCAGATATGTCAAACGGATGCACACGCAACACTCGGGTTCTGGAACAGGACTGCAGTCCAGAAGTGGACGAACAACCAGAACTTTCCACCAGAGTTTACAGCTGGTGAACGTGAAGAAGAAGAAGAAGAAATGAGAACAAGCATGTAGAAATAGGTTGTGGGGTAAACAAAGAAGGTATAGCAGTCAACTCCTACTGGGTCTGCTGACCGCTGAGATGGCTGCTGCACAGTCAGCTCCTACTGGGTCTGCTGACCGCTGAGATGGCTGCTGCGCAGTCAACTCCTACTGGGTCTGCTGACCGCTGAGATGGCTGCTGCGCAGTCAGCTCCTACTGGGTCTGCTGACAACTGAGATGGCTGCTGCGCAGTGAACTCCTACTGGGTCTGCTGACCACTGAGATGGCTGCTGCGCAGTCAGCTCCTACTGGGTCTGCTGACCGCTGAGATGGCTGCTGCGCAGTCAACTCCTACTGGGTCTGCTGACCGCTGAGATGGCTGCTGCGCAGTCAGCTCCTACTGGGTCTGCTGACAACTGAGATGGCTGCTGCGCAGTCAACTCCTACTGGGTCTGCTGACCGCTGAGATGGCTGCTGCGCAGTCAACTCCTACTGGGTCTGCTGACCACTGAGATGGCTACTGCGCAGTCAATCCTAATGGGTCTGCTGACCATTGAGATGGCTGCTGCGCAGTCAACTCCTACTGGGTCTGGTGACCGCTGAGATGGCTGCTGCTCAGTCAACTCCTAATGGGTCTGCTGACCGCTGAGACACTGAGATGGCTGATGCGCAGTGAACTCCTACTGGGTCTGCTGACCACTGAGATGGCTGCTGCGCAGTCAACTCCTAGTGGGTCTGCTGACCACTGAGATGGCTGCTGCACAGTCAACTCCTATTGGGTCTGCTGACCGCTGAGACACTGAGATGGCTGGTGCGCAGTCAACTCCTACTGGGTCTGCTGACCACTGAGATGGCTGGTGCGCAGTCAACTCCTACTGGGTCTGCTGACCACTGAGATGGCTGGTGCGCAGTCAACTCCTACTGGGTCTGCTGACCACTGAGATGGCTGCTGCATCTGAGGATGGAGAATGAAAGAGTTGGACCGATGTGCTGGGATGCCAACAAGTAACATCTCTGTCCACTGTTCTGTGAACCATCAAGACACACACACACAAAACAAACAACAACAAAAAACCTTTGCCATCTCAGAACATGGACAGTACTGTGTAAATTCTCCATGGGTTACAGGGCTCTCACTGAGAGAGAGGGAGGGGAAGCTCATCTACTTTAAGACAGATTGGAATTAGTGAAGGATCTGGGATCATGTGGATAGTACAACATAACAGATAGAGCATCAGTACCGGGAGAGGGTGATTCTTCTTTTCTTCTGCCCTCTATCCCCCAATGGAGCAAAAGGCCCTCAACTAACTCAAGCCAAGTCATCCTATCCTTTGCTACTGCATGCAGCTCACCCCATGTCCTCCCCATCTTTTTAACTTCCATCTCTAGCTCCTTCACACTGTCATCATTCTTTTACTAGAAGAGCCTCTCCCTAGCTTTATTAACTGGGTATTTCTTGTTTCTCTTTTTGACTTTTTTATGCTGCTTGGTTTTTGTAGCTATTGTTTTTTACAGAATGAGGTAGCCAACCCCAAGCCCAATCCCACCCTTAGTTGTCTCTTATGACATGCCGGGCAGGGTGCAGTGTCACGATTCTTTGCTTTTCGCAAAGGTCCTGGAGGATGATTCAGCAGAAAGCAAAGAGTCTGGACAATTTTCATTCCACACAGGAAGAAAAGGCAAGACTTTCAATTACGCTGCCACCCGTGTGGGTTCCGGGGCCATATAATAGGAAAAACAAAAATATGTCCACTGCTTATCCTATAAGCATGTTGTAAGAGTCAACTAATTGGGAGCTTCCTTCGAAGAGCATCTGCCTGAGAGTCAAGGAACCAACATCCGCACACAAATGTGTCAGATCTGTCAAACTGATGCCCGTGAATCACTCAGATTCTGGAACATGACTGCAGTCTAGAAGTACACAAACAAACAGAACTTTCCACCAGAGTTTACAGCTGGTAAATGCAAAGAAGAAGAATCAGGTTGCAACCTGCACCACTAGTAGGAGGACTTCGCTGGCTGCTGAAGAAGGGGATGAAGCACATCTGGGAATGTCCAGAGTGCAATTATGTCAATTCTTGATTGATTCAATCATTCTCAACTCACTATTTTCAAGGTTTTCTGAGGTATGCAGCTAAGCTAATTTCCTTGCACTCTGAAGGTTGTGGCTTCAGACAGTTGATGTTTATTCTCTGCGGCTACTCTAAGATATGACTGCTTGTAGCACTTTGAGCCTTTTTGTAAAAGTTAGCTCTTGCCTTCTAATGCTATACCATACCAGGCATACGTCAAAAGAGGAGAGGAACATATAGCATGAGGTAGACCAAGAACCTATGGAAAGATAACATCACAGAAACTTTACAGCATCATGATGTGTCTATGGTTGAAGCAGGACCTCATTTCTCCCTCGACACCCAAAGCGGTAAAAGAGGAAGTGAAGAAGAAGAAGAAGATACTACTGGGTTATCTCTTATATATTTCAGAATTATCTTCGTGGCTTCAATCTGTATATGTGCATTTTATCTGCTGACACTTTGATATGGTAAGCCTTCCATGTCATTAATCTATCACCAAGAGGATTACATGCTGGAAAATTGTGAACAGCATTCCTTGTTCTGTGAACACTGCTGCCATAATAGTGAGTGCACTGAAGGTTCTTGCCTTCTAATGCTATACCATATCAGGCATACCTCAAAAGAGGAGAGGAACATAGAGCATGAGGTAGACCAAGAACCTATGGAAAGATAACATCACAGAAACTTTACAGCATCATGATGTGTCTATGGTTGAAGCAGGACCTCATTTCTCCCTCGACACCCAAAGCGGTAAAAGAGGAAGTGAAGAAGAAGAAGAAGAATACTGTTTGCCATGTTTCTGCAATCGCATCAACATGGTTTCTGAAGGACAGGCTTCTATCGAAAAGTGATACCCAGGTATCGTGGACTAGGCCATATGGGTCATATCTTCTTCTTCTTCTTCACATTCACCAGCTGTAAACTCTGGTAGAAAGTTCTGGTTGTTCATCCATTTTTGGACTGCAGTCCTGTTCCAGAACCTGAGTGTTGTGTGTGCACCTGTTTGACAGATCTGACTTACTTGAATCCAGACTGCTGGTTCCTTGCCTCTCAGGCAGATGCAATCTGACTTTGAAGAAAGCTCCCAATTAGTCGACTCTTAGAACATGCTTTTGGGTAGGCAGTGGGTCTATTCTTGTTTTCCCTATAATAGGACCCCAGAACCCATACAGGGAAGGGTCATATCTGTGTCACCATGAGGGCCACACAAGACAACTAATTAGAGTCAGTTAATAAAACTTATTGCAGAATATTTCCTTTAAGCGGGCCGCCGGTGTACTTGCAAAGGACAACATGCAGCCTGCAGGCCGCCAGTTTGACATGCCTGCGTTAGACTATTTTCTCTTTATATATCTAACAACAACATGCACTGAGTGATCAAAATACCTACAGGGTCACCATGGTAATAAAGGGTTAATAATAAAACAAGTGTTGTTAGGGGTTGAAAGGGCTAAAGACATGACACGCTGAACAAGCTACTGGAGAGGTGGGGTTTACTTGCCTTGACGTCACCGAACATATCCTTGAGGTCATGGGTCTTGTTGCTCAGTGCGATGTGATATAAAACATCTTCATCCATATCTGTGAGATGTGGATTCTGAATGTCAAGTCTGCCATCTCTGAAAGCCGACATGACATTGAGATCAAATTTCTTTGACACTGTATGCATAATCTTATCCATCCACACACACACATATTCATATGCATTATATACATACATGCACACACACATGGACAAACACAAATGCATACACATATATACACACATACAAACATACATACATAAACACACACATACACACATGTATACATGCACACACACACATACACATATACATACATGCAGACATGCACACATACACACACATACATACATACATACATACATACACACACACATGCGTGTGCAAGTGCCTGTATGTACGCGAGCGCACTTGTATGCACGCGTGAGCGCTTGTATGCACGCACATATACACACATATTTACAAACATATGACCCCCAAGGGCTGAGAATAATGAGAGTGATAAAGAAAGCAAAGAATTCCCAAGAACAGCACTGTTTCATTTATGTTAAGAAGCTGTTTTCCAGTCCCCTTCCATATTATTTCACGTCGGGGTCATAAACCAACAAATTCAAGAACCTTGTTCCTGCGAGTGGTGCCTCGATCATGTGATGCTAGATAGATATTTTCATAGACCAATGGGCATTTAACAGGTGATGAGGTCAATGTCACCCTGTCCATCCAAACTTCCAGGACATTATAGGCTGGGTTGACCCAGGAAGAGAGGTCAATTTTTTTTGGAGTCTCATTTCCTCATTCACCGGCTATAACTCTGACACAAAGTTCTGGTTGTTCATCCACTTCTGGACTTTGGTCTTGTTCCAGAACTTAAGTTTTGTGTGCACATCTGTTTTACAGATCTGGATTATCTGTATATACTTCCTTACTTAGTCTCTCCTCTTCTAATTTGGGATGCAGAGGTTTGCCAGAATTATCTGTGTTAGTTAGTTAGTTGGGTTATCATCACTGCACTCCGGACATGTCCATAGGTGCTCAGATCCTCCCCTCAGTACGAACCCCAGCGTCCGATGGCCAATAGTACCAGTTCTATGTTGATTAACAAGTCTTCTGGTGTGTCTGGTGTGCGTCTCGTTTTTTGCTATGCTGATCTTAATTCCCAAGTCTGCCATTCTGGCGAGTGATGTGGATTCACTGCCCCCAAAGTCCTCTATCCTTCCCATTTCTCTGAGGGCATAAATAATATCAGCATGATCCATAGGCTGACCGTCGGTGGTGATATCTGTGTATAGACTGTTAGTTCTTCGCTTCTCAAGCAGATGCACTCCACTGTGAAGGAAATATCCCTAATTAGTCTAATTTTACAATGTGTGTCATGGGGCAGTGGATCTATTCTTTATACTTCGAAATGGAGCCCCGAGACCCAGTCAGGGAAGTCTCATAATTCATGGAAAACAGTTTTTAAATTTCAAAATATAAACCTACTTTGATACATTTTTGTTGACTGTAGGGAGCTTTGGTTCAGACATTGTTTTGGCAAATCTGTAGAAACAAAAAAGAAAAAAATGTTAGGCTGAATATATAATGGCAGTCATAAGTTCAGGAAAACCTTTGGCCAAGAGAAACATCTGTGCAAGTCAAACTTTACATGTCGCTGAATGAATTACAAAAGATACTGAAGTTCATACTAAAGACAACACTGCAGATATAGATAATTTATTTCAAGCTAACGAAAGAAGAAGAAAAAGATAAGTTCAGGAAAGTCAAGGGTTGCCTGATTTTGTAACTAAGTAGCTGTGGCTTCATTAGATTTTGCAGCTCAGAAAGAGGACATTTCTACCTTTTTTTTTTTAGCTTAGAAAGTCCGTCATCTTCCGCCACCGCCAAGAGTATCCCCCACGCAGCATGAGCAGCGTGGATTGGGGCTTAACTAGATGGCTGGGACTCACGAGCAGCAGCTACCACATCTCCTGCAGCTTCTTTAATGTTAATTGCTTGTGAGTCCAAGCCATCTAGTTTAGCCTCAATCCTGCCGGAGGTGGCAGAAGTTGCCGGAAGTTTGCAATTCGGCTGTGGCATTATAGTCTGCCGAAGTGCGCAATTGACACGTGATTGAGGCCCTGTTAGGGTATATTTTCTGCCTCGATAATTTAGGACTGTTATTCGGAGGATAGCCGAAATGTATAAATAGATACTATAAAAGATAATTTCTACACATGGTTAAATGGGTAACACCCACCCCCATTTTTTAAATTTTATGTACATCTAGTAGTTAGTACAGCATGTGGATTCTAGTAAAACAGTAACAATAAAAAAAATAAGTTCGATATCTCAGCTCAGAAATGACATACAAGCCTAAATGAGGTACCATTGGAAAAAGATTGTTTACAGCTATCTAACTGTACTGGTTTTATTGGTGTAGAGGAGGGCATTTTGAAAATTTGACTGAAGTATTTACTTTTTTGTACTTTATAATAAAGTTTATTTTTATTTTTCAATGTAAATCAATGTTACTAATTATTCAAAAAGTACAACTGCTACACTGCCGCCTAATAGGGTTGAGGTTAATATTTTCAAGCTTTCTGCTTTTCTGTCGGAATGGGTGGGGCAAATGTTTTACTGAAAGGATTACTTAAATAATAGTAATACCAGAAACTTGAGCTATCGATTAACGAATAACATACATGTTCGACTTCTGCTATACCTGCACCAGGAACTCTTTAGACAGGGGGACACTACTCTTATGTCACAGACCCGGACGGGGAGGTAAGTCAACAAAGAATCATCAACTTTTTCTTTACAGACTAAAAACTCTTGCTAAAAGTCGTGGTTGTTGGTCAACTTCTCGATTCTGGTCTTTTTCAAAACATGAGTTTGGCGTGTGCATCCGTTTTACAGATCTTGATTATTATATGCAAACTGTTGGTTCATCGCGCCAGGTAGATACACTCCTACTTCGAAGGAAACAGACCTAACCTAATTACGACATAGTTTTGTTTTAGGAGGTTCCACTCCCCCCAACCCCCCCCCCCCCCAACCCCAGAGGGGACCAGGAACCGGCACGGAGAGTCAACAGTGTCTGTGGCTAAAGGGGCCTGTTATACGGATCTTTCTAGCCTGCCTGCGCTGTTCAGCTGCCTTTTTTTTTTAATTTGAAACCTCGCAGATCGCTGCCCCAGTTCGTATAGATGTTCGCCATTTAATGCGGTCTATTGCCATCGGCAACCTGGTCGCCCTCTAGATCGCCGGTAGATGACTTCGTCGCGTTCTAGACCATATTTGGGTCTGTCTCCTATAATCGCATCAACACTGCAGGAGTACTTTTCAGAGCTTTTGGTGGCGTGCAGTGCTAAGCCATTTTTATATGGCGCAAATAACATAGTCACAATTATAACTGAACCTTCACCTTCGGGAATACTGGTTGAACGAGGCCCATTTTTATTTCCAGTAAAGCAAGCGGTCTTGTGCAGCAGTCTCCCGTGTCTGTGCACGAAGTGATGAAAAACTGACGCGCGATAAATTGGCTAAAAATGATAAAGAAAAGCAGTGTTGTCGACCTCGCTCTCCCGCCTCGGTCGACATAAAATAAACCGTGAGCAATTCGCTTGTGATTGCGGTTTAGACAAAAACTAATAACTCACAAAGAAAATTATCCAGACACAAAAGGAACAACCAACTAAAGCAAGGGAAGACGAGGCGGGCATCAATGATCTGCGGGATAACCAACAGCTTCTCGCGAAAGAAGTCGCAATGATCAAGAAGGCACTTGCTGAAACAGAGGAGAAGTTAAGAAGAGCATACGAAGAAAACAACAGACTTAATAAGGAACTACAAGCAACCAATAGAGTGATGGAGGAAATAGAGAAAACACGGAAAGAAGCAGCAAGAAGGCAGCAAATACAAACACCTAAACCTCAGGGAGCCGAGACCCAGAAAAAGCCACATCAAATACCAGATAAGAAAACACCAACGCCGCTGATGAAACTTCCGGACTACTATTCAAATAAACCAACGCATCAGGGAGCTGGAGGATCCGAACTTCTTTAACTCAGAACTACAAGATGATGATGTTCCATGGTCATCACCAGAGGAACCATATCGACAGCCAAAACCTGAAGTCAAACGAGGTCGACACCGTTACCTCAAACACTAATACCAGATACGACACAACCAAGGCCAAATTACCGAAACCCTATGTAGGAGAAGTACTTTACAACAAGGATACGAGAAAATCACCAAATAATACCAGACCTCACCAGTATTGCCATCAGTACCTACCCAAGTCAATCAACCGCCGGTCCTTCTTAGGATAGGCAATTTACTTTCCCCGGAAACAACAAACAGCCAAGGAATACCACAATAAATCGATTCAACATCCAATGATCTGGAGCGCAGCACAGGGCCAGCCAAATTACAAAAGCAGCAGCAAGAGCGGAAACCACAACAAATAGAAAGCGACAAATATTGAACACAATCCAAAACCAAATGAGATCGAGACCAGAAAACGTCACCACAAATATAGCTGACAGGAAAGTGAGCAGAAATGTGATCTGACCTAGCTGAAAGTGGTCAACGAAAGAGAATTTGAAAGAAAATTATTCATATTTATCTTCATCAGCAGGAACCTGTGGCGTAGGCCTCGCTTACTCCATTGTAACGCATTTATAACTGTAATTAAAGTCCAGCAAATACCCCCCCCCCCCCCCCCCCCCCCCCCCCGTAGGCTTTCTGGCACATAATTACAGTGTGAGGATAAGTCCTCCACACACACACACACACAAACACACACACACACCACCGTTTCCTCCATTATGTTGTAACTGAGTCATAGTTCATACTAGGGAGAATACTGACACTAAAACTACAACATATCTAAACACATTTAATGAATAAATTGTACAGTGCATAATAAATTTAAACGATTATTTAGAATGGTTTGACTAAAGCGTTAAGTTATAATGCTTACAGGGAACAGGGTATCACGTGGTATTTATCTTCATGTCGTTTGGCTGTTAACCAGATAAATAGTAAGTAAGCCTGCGCAGCTTTCGTGGTTGTACATTCTGTTGGTAACTCATACCCATCTTATGTTACAGTGGCATATGCATTTAGTGAGCGTTCTTTTCGATATGGTAATAGTAATACTGTTGACAAGCTGTAGGTGCTGGGTGAGAAGTTAACCGAGTGCGGTTATTTGTGGTACTGAATAGTAAACGGTAATGTTGAATAGTAATATAGACGTGCGACGACAAATACCTGGATTACGTTTGATTTGCAAATGCGAAGAAACATGGCCACTATGTTGAAAAAAGAAAAAAACCAACTCACCAAAAACCGGTCTCATTTTGATGAGTTGGCTTTTCTTGAAGAACAGTCTTTGCAATCGAATCATGTCTCACTACGTGCCCGAACTAAGCTAGCTGGCGATGTTTGACTACTGCCAAGAGAGGCTCCTGATGTCCTGAAAATTATATGTTTTGTCTCTGACATATTTGTTAATTCTGTGTTCTAAGTAACTAATTCGTAAAATGCGTCTATAAAATTTACATTCGAAAGCCTCAATCCTCCTTCCAACTTCCACACTGAGAGTCCAACTCTAACATACGTATAAGAAAATAAACAATACCAGTGATTTCTATAACTGCGATACTGATTTCGCTCGTCCACATCGAATTCAGCTGGAACACTGCAGATATTGCCATATCAAGCTTTGTCTTGATCTCATTGGTACAACTATCATCGATACATATGCGGGAGCCAAGATATTTAAAGCTTTCAACTTCTAGTTTTTCCCGCTTTTATCTGTAAGTTGGTAGGTGCTTGATTGTTCTAGCTATTTGCCAGAATCTTGCTTTTCTCGGCATTAATTTCCGTGCTATTTTCCACCACAGACTGTTTCTAATTATGTAGTAAGTTCTTGGAGTTCTGCTTCAGAGCCAGTCTGCGGGTAACATATACTGCTATATTGTGTCTTTTTGTGGGTACTTTTTTCCACATTACAGCTCTATTCACAGTCGATTCTACAGGTTACACAATTGCTGACAGTGTTGGAATGAGACACTTGAAAATCAGTAAATGATATATCACGTTATTGAACAACCTCATCCGAATACTGCCCCTATTATTAAGGAACACAAATGCTGTGCCAAAATATTCTTTCGTAAATAGTTAACAGCATTTTAGCTTACCTCACTTACTAAAACACCGGTATATAGCAGTTATATTCTAAACAAACCGTTACATGGTGCTTGACGCCCCTCACCCCCCCCCCCTTTTTCCCGCTGTCTTCTTGACGGCGCGCCTGCTTAGTAGTGCTTAGATCTACCCCCCCCCCCCACTTCCACCCCGCCTCCCCCAGAAGAGTGAGTGAGTGACGTTCAACCCACCAGGTCTGCACATCAAGTGGTAAAAACCTGGTGACACAAAATCCTACCATTCGGATGAGAATTGCCAGGGCGCAGGTCTCAGAAACCTCATTCAACCGTTAAGTTATGTTTAGGACCTCCCACGACAGTCGGGGTGGGGCTGTAAAATGACCAAAAAATTGCATCCCATATTGGGGAGGATTATTTCCACCGCCTAGAACATAAGAAGTGGGGCTAAGTGGGTCCCTAACCACATGTGGATGTTTTCCTGTTACATTTGTGTTGACATATTTCCTATCATTTCAAAAGTATATCAGCAAGCTGATGAAGGCTCCATAGCCACGGTTTGTTTGTGCTTGTTATATTGTGAAGCTTGCTGATATAATTTTCTTTCGTTTTTACACGTTTTTTGATATTTTTTTCAAACACATTATTATATTTGTTGGCGGTGAAGCATATAACAATAATACGTATTATTATTATTATTATTATTATTATTATTATTATTATTATTATTATTATTATTATTATTATTATTATTATTATTGTGCATTTAAACAAGCCTTAAGCCCCCTCCCCTCCCCGGAACCCGACATGTCGGACTGAAGTACGACAAGAATTTACTTGAGCTGTCAGTGTCGACCAGTAACAAGCAGAAAAGCGTTGCTTCCACGGGTCGTAGTCTGCATTCTCTCGTGGGACGTAGGCTGAGGCTGTGGGGGTAGGCGGGTGGGATGGGGGGGGTGGTGGTTGGGGTTAGGGCTAGTTCTAGATATCATCGTTAGTTCGTTAAAAGCGGTCACATCGTGTAAATTATTACACGCATTATCGCCGGTGATACCACGGGCCACAGTGCAACGTGACACCCCTGTAACATAGACTAGCCTGAACAAGCATGAATGAAAGGTCAACCAGTCAACACTCGTGCCACACGAAAAACCCAAGACACAAAAGAAAGTCAATATATTCATAAGCGGGAGACAGTTAATTTACCATGGTAACACGGCGTATAATTAATTAGTGGCCGTAGATGTAGGGTGAAACAAATGTAAGATATGTTAGCATCATTGTATGATCATATGTCGCTCTGTGAATTATCTCTTTGTTATCCCGGGCTGTTGTCTCTGTAACTCTTCTGGTCCTATTGAATTTCTCATGAGCTTCTTCTTGTTTTCGGCCTACTTTTTTTTCCCCTAAATAATTAGGCTGTCAAGCTGGGCTGTTCAGCTGGCGGCCTGCAGGTCAGATCTGGCCCACAGAGGTCTAGCAAGTGGCCCGCGGTGGGTTGTCTCCAACTGTTGTGTGTATTCAGTTCTCTTTGTGTGTTGCTTGCTAATGTCTTGACATTTACATTACTTTACAAAAAAATATGTACATGGTTTTCTTATCACCGTATTTAGAACCACATATCTGCAGCTATTACATACCTTCTTTTTTTTTAAAAATAAACTATTCGATTAAATGTCAATGATTCACTTCCGTATATGAGGACTAACACTATACAGCTCTTAAGAACTCATTTCATCACCTCCGTTGACAAAGAAAATACAGAATTGCATAAAATACAATTTACTTTAATTGCATTAACATGTTTTGACGAAGGCACGCTTTGTAAAGTTATCCGAGTTATTTTTCTGTTAGTTCTATAGCTGTTTGTTTGGTTGCGAATCCTTTAGAATGATGTGCCTTGAATTTCAGATCGATTGAACCCCGGAAAATGCACCCATCTGTTGAAGCCAGGTGGGTAGAACCTCTTCTGTCGATCTGATATCCTAGCATAATCTTTACAAGATCTGTAGTGCGAAGCTCTGCTTCCCCTCTCCAAGCCCAGGTACTAGCCGGGTGGACAAGACTGGTACTGTAACGTCACGACAATACAAACACAGGAGGAGATGAGGTCATCATTCAGCACAATAGCTTTGGACTGGCTGCCTTTAGTCCTAGGTGGGTATTATGTGATCCGCCATGTTGTAGTGTATTATATTACTGAGTTGAAGAATCGACATCGCATCATACCGGGCATACCCATAGATGCTACGAATATGATTTGCTGTATGAAAGCACGAAGTTGGGTAGTGGCTAGATTTTGAAGTAAAGAAGCAGAAGAAAAAAGAAGAACTACAACAAGAAAACAGGATTTCTACTTCTGTCGTTAAACGATCGCAGTTTGCGATCCATTGTTTGATGGACAACAATGGCTATTGTCATGTCGTGTCAGCGTAGAAGCTCTTTAATATCATCAATCCATATCCCCTAGAGCGACCACTTGCTTTTACATTAGATCTGTTCACGTGTAGCGTCTGCGTTGGTAGTTCTTCTGCTTGCATTCTTAGCAGATGACCAAACATTTATTTTCTGTTTCTCAGTGAACTCAAGTATTTGGGGGCAATTTTCACATCCGATGGAAAACTGGACAGAGAAATTAGCTCCAGATGTGCCAAAGCTAATCAAGTAATGGGGCAACTATCTCCCATATTGACACACAAGCAGATACCTCGGAGTACTAAAGTGAATCTTATCAGAACTATTTTTTGGCCAACACTATGCTATCAATGCCAAACGTGGACACTTAATCCTCCACTTAACGTAAAATTGTGACAGTAGAGATGGAATGCCTGCAAGAGCTGCAGGAGTTTCAAGGAAAGACAGAATACGAAATCATGAAATCAGACGAATGCTAGGAATAAAGCCAGTCTTACAGGTCATCAAAGAACAACAGATGAAGTGGTTTGGATACCTAACAAGAATGCCCTGGTACTATCTGCCACAGCGAGCAACACTAAAACGTTACCACGGGTACAGAGCGAGTGGAAGATCTCGGAAAATATGGAGTGATGGCATTACGAATAGTGCTCTTGACAGAGCTCATCAACGAACATTACATCTACCCCAGACACTTCGATGAGGTACAAGATGGAAGAGAAGAAGAATGAATTTGCTGCAAGGTGTTGTTCCTACAGCCTGTCTAATAATATCTTTTCGAACTTATTCTCCGATGATTAAGTTGGCGGCTTTTCGGAGGCATCTCATTTCCCTGAAGTTAATTTTACGTAGGTTAGCCTTTAATAATGTCCAAGTCTGGCACTGGTAACTGTGTTGGTATGAATATGATGTTTATAGTCTGTTTCTTTTTTGCTCATACTAATGTTGGGATATCTAAATAACAATGTTAGTTGGTGCATTGGCTTGTCGGCATCTTGTTTCTATTTCACGATATATTCTTCCGTTCTTCAAGAATATACTTCCTAAATAATTAAATTGTTTAAATTGCTTCGGACAAGTGCTATTCTATCCGATGTGTAGCGGACTAGGAATTCTGCTGACCTAAATTAATTCAGTTTTATTAGTAGTTATCTCCATGTTATATGTTCTGTATGTTGAACTTAGCTTGTTTAAATGTTCTGGTCGCTATGTTTACAATGGATTTTTGTTTCTTTGTGCCCCACAACCATGTTGGTAATTCTAAATCTGGCCCGAAATTTGCTTATAAATCCTTATATTTTGGTTGACATATTTTGTTATGGGTATATTATGTTGATCACATGTCTTGCACTCCAATTAAATATTTTTGTAGATTTTCTTCATCGAACATTCAGCACAGCTGTGTGTATTTATGTTTTAACATACGCTATTCCACACTGTAGACTTAGAAGTGTCTACAAAAAACGTTAGGCAGCGACATTGTTCGAAACAGAGGCAATTTTTTGCTTCTGCCGGACGGTGGCCGATGCATTTTTGCTCCATTTGTAGACTGGATATAGTTTCGTCGCCCAGCTTCTGAGTTGAATGCATGACGTGACCCTGTGAGCTGCGGATTACTTTTGAAATGTTTTTTCGACTGTGACCAACGTGGTGGTGTGAATTGTAGATTCAGAAAATGGCGCGATGCCTGTCGTGCAGTGTTGTGGTGCCCGTATGTGATTAAAATTTATCACATGAGCAACTGCTGATCTGTTGGCGACTTATGCTACCATCAATGATGAACTGCAATTCTAATACTGTGATAAACATTCTGTGTGTTTTTTGTTGGCACAGGAGCGGAGCAAAGATGGGGCGACCCGTTTGCTATGAAGCTGAAACTAAGGCTACCAGACTACCAGACAATAGATTTTAGTTGATTATTTACCTGACTTGAATATTAATAAGTCTTCCCCGCGGGGGATGCAATTTTTATTTATTTTGAAGCCCCACCCTGGCTTTTGCCGGGGCCCTGAATGCAGCCGGGCCATAAATATGGCGTAGCCGTATATATAGCCTCACTGCTGAAAGGGCTTTCTGGGACCTATCCACTGGTGATCCTCATCCGCATGGTGGCACTTTGTGTCACCGGGTGTTTGTTGCTTGTGTGATGTCCTGGTGGGGTACAACTATATTCCTACCTATCAACCTATCTACCTAACTACCTGACTTGAATATCAGGCTTACCCTCATCAGTCAGGTCAACAGGGTAGCGTCTATTGTAGCCCAGAATAGTAGTGCCGTAATTAAACTTCTACGGAGGTTGAATAGGCTACCAGGAAATTGTCCAGCTGGTTTACCATCAAGGTTTCAGTTCTTTAAAGTCGCAGGAGTTGTCAAACTCTCAGTAGCAGTCTAGAAGAGAAAACAGATATATTATTGAAAGTGGAGGAGTACAACAGATAGACTTACATGTTTTAAAGGGGGGGGGGGGGTGGGCAGACAGATATGTTCTTGAAAATAGAGGAGTACAACAGATAGACTTACATGTTTTAAAGGGGGAGGGGGGGGGGGCAGACAGATATGTTCTTGAAAATAGAGGAGTACAACAGATAGACTTACATGTTTAAAAAAAAAAAAGGGGGGGGGGGGGGGGGGGTTGGCAGACAGATATGTTCTTGAAAATAGAGGAGTACAACAGATAGACTTACATGTTTAAAAGAAATTGTAAGATGGGGGAGGCAGACAGATATGTTCTTGAAAGTAGAGAAGTACAATAGATAGACTTACATGTTTTTTTGAAAAAAAAAAAAGGGGGGGGGGGGGAGGGACATATATGTTCTTGAAAGTGGAGAAGTACAACAGTAAGACTTACATTTTAAAAAAAAAGAGGGGGGGGGGGGGGGAGCAGACATATATGTTCTTGAAAGTGGAGAAGTACAACAGATAGACTTACATAAAAAAAGGGGGGGGGGGAGGAGCAGACATGTATGTTCTTGAAAGTGGAGAAGTACAACAGATAGACTTACATTTTTTTTATTCAACTTAAGAATTCAGGCTCTAATCTTCTGCGTGTACTGAGAACTGTGGCTACAATCTTCTGTTCGCCGTAACAACTTTAGCTACCATCTTCTGTTCGCCTTGAGAACTCGGACTACAATTCAACAATCTTCTGTGGCATTGAGAATTATAGCTACTATCTTTTGCCAACCTTGAGAACTGTAGCTACTATCTTCTGCTTACCTTGGGATCTATGGTTACAATATTCTAATCACCTTGTGAACTGTAGCTACTATCTTCTGTTCACCTTAGGAACTGTAGCTATCGTAAGTTCACCTTGAGAACTGTAGCTATAATCTTCTGTTCACCTTAAGAACTGTAGCTACTATCTTCTGTTCACCTTAAGAACTGTAGCTACTATCTTCTGTTCAACATGAGAACTGTAGCTACTATCTTCTGTTCACCTTAAGAACTGTAGCTACTATCTTCTGTTCACCTTAAGAACTGTAGCTACTATCTTCTGTTCACCTTAAGAACTGTAGCTACTATCTTCTGTTCACCTTAAGAACTGTAGCTACTATCTTCTGTTCAACATGAGAACTGTAGCTATTATTTTCTACTCACTTTGAGAACTGTAGCTACTATCTTCTGTTCAACTTGAGAACTGTAGCTACTATCTTCTGTTCAACTTGAGAACTGTAGCTACTATCTTCTGCTCACCTTGAGAACTGTAGCTACTATTTTCATCTCACCTTGAGAACTGTAGCTACTATTTTCTACTCACCTTGATAACTGTAGCTACTATCTTCTTTTCAACTTGAGAACTGTAGCTACTATTTTCTACTCACCTTGAAAACTGTAGCTACTGTCTTCTGTTCAACTTGAAAACTGTAGCTACTATTTTCTACTCACCTTGAGAACTGTAGCTAC
The DNA here is from genome assembly GCA_905116865.2 of Candidula unifasciata. Taxonomy (NCBI): domain Eukaryota; kingdom Metazoa; phylum Mollusca; class Gastropoda; order Stylommatophora; family Geomitridae; genus Candidula; species Candidula unifasciata. Next base: position 126,133 of record CAJHNH020004113.1, read on the forward strand.
TATTTTCTACTCAACTTGAGAACTGTAGCTACTATCTTCTGCTCTCCTTGAGAACTGTAGCTACTATCTTCTGTTCAACTTGAAAACTGTAGCTACTGTCTTCTGTTCAACTTGAGAGCTGTAGCTACTGTCTTCTGCTCACCTTGAGAACTGTAGCTACTATCTTCTGTTCAACTTGAGAACTGTAGCTACTATCTTCTGTTCAACTTAAAAACTGTGGCTACTGTCTTCTGTTCAACTTGAAAACAGTAGTTACTATTTTCTACTCACCTTGAGAACTGTAGCTACTATCTTCTGTTTAACTTGAGAACTGTAGCTACTATCTTCTGTTCAACTTGAAAACTGTGGCTACTATCTTCTGTTTAACTTGAAAACAGTAGTTACTATTTTCTACTCACCTTGAGAACTGTAGCTACTATCTTCTGTTCAACTTGAAAACTGTGGCTACTATCTTCTGTTTAACTTGAAAACAGTAGTTACTATTTTCTACTCACCTTGAGAACTGTAGCTACTATCTTCTGTTCAACTTGAGAACTGTAGCTACTATCTTCTGTTCAACTTGAGAACTGTAGCTACTATCTTCTGTTCAACTTGAGAACTGTAGCTACTATCTTCTGTTCAACTTGAGAACTGTAGCTACTATCTTCTGTTCAACTTGAGAACTGTAGCTACTATCTTCTGTTCAACTTGAGAACTGTAGCTACCATCTTCTGTTCAACTTGAGAACTGTAGCTACTGTCTTCTGTTTAACTTGAGAACTGTAGCTACCATCTTCTGTTTAACTTGAGAACTGTAGCTACTGTCTTCTGCTCGCCTTGAGAACTGTAGCTACTATCTTCTGTTCAACTTGAGAACTGTAGCTACTGTCTTCTGTTCAACTTGAAAACTGTAGCTACTGTCTTCTGTTCAACTTGAGAACTGTAGCTACCATCTTCTGTTTAACTTGAGAACTGTAGCTACTGTCTTCTGCTCGCCTTGAGAACTGTAGCTACTATCTTCTGTTCAACTTGAGAACTGTAGCTACTGTCTTCTGTTCAACTTGAAAACTGTAGCTACTGTCTTCTGTTCAACTTGAAAACTGTAGCTACTATCTTCTGTTTAACTTGAAAACAGTAGTTACTATTTTCTACTCACCTTGAGAACTGTAGCTACTATCTTCTGTTCAACTTGAAAACTGTGGCTACTATCTTCTGTTTAACTTGAAAACAGTAGTTACTATTTTCTACTCACCTTGAGAACTGTAGCTACTATCTTCTGTTCAACTTGAGAACTGTAGCTACTATCTTCTGTTCAACTTGAGAACTGTAGCTACTATCTTCTGTTCAACTTGAGAACTGTAGCTACTATCTTCTGTTCAACTTGAGAACTGTAGCTACTATCTTCTGTTTAACTTGAGAACTGTAGCTACTATCTTCTGTTCAACTTGAGAACTGTAGCTACTGTCTTCTGTTCAACTTGAGAACTGTAGCTACTGTCTTCTGTTTAACTTGAGAACTGTAGCTACCATCTTCTGTTTAACTTGAGAACTGCCTACCTCCTACTGTCTTCTGTAGCTTTTTTTCAAATCTCGCCTTGAGAACTGTAGCTTACTATCTTCTGTTCAACTTGAGAACTGTAGCTACTGTCTTCTGTTCAACTTGAGAACTGTAGCTACTGTCTTCTGTTCAGTTCTTGAAAACTGTTAGCTACTGTCTTCTGTTTACAGAACTTGAGAAAGAGAGTGAGCTACCATCTTCTGTTTAACTTGAGAACTGTAGCTACTATCTTCTGTTTAACTTGAGAACTGTAGTACTGTCTTCTGTTCAGAGAGAGAGAACTGTAGGAGAGAGCTGAGGAGATGTATCTTGAGAAGAGAGAGAGAGAGTCTCTCTTATTCTGCCTTGAGAAAAAACAGGAATAATGAGCAGCCTCGTGGCACAGTTATCCTCCATATTCTCTGTTTGCTCGCTTGTTCACAATTCTCAACTTATGGGGCTCAAGACATCACCTTTTCCCATATCCCTCTAAGTTGTGTGTGTGTTTGTGTGTGTGTGTGTGTGTGTGGTGTGTCTGTCTTGAGAGAAGAGAGAGAGAGAGAGAGAGAGATCACCCCGTATAAGTCTTACTTCAATCTTCTTCCTTCTTCTTTTGGTTTCATTTCTTCTTCTTCTTTCTTCTTCTTCTTCTTCTTCTTCTTCTTCTTCTTCTTCTTCTTCTTCTTCTTCTTCTTCTTCTTCTTCTTCTTCTTCTTCTTCTTCTTCTTCTTCTTCTTCTTCTTCTTCTTCTTCTTCTTCTTCTTCTTCTTCTTCTTCTTCTTCTTCTTCTTCTTCTTCTTCTTCTTCTTCTTCTTCTTCTGTCTTCTTCTTCTTCTTCTTCTTCTTCTTCTTCTTCTTCTTCTTCTTCTTCTTCTTCTTCTTCTTCTTCTTCTTCTTCTTCTTCTTCTTCTTCTTCTTCTTCTTCTTCTTCTTCTTCTTCTTCTTCTTCTTCTTTCTTCTTCTTCTTTTCTTCTTTCTTCTTCTTCTTCTTCTTCTTCTTCTTCTTCTTCTTCTTCTTTCTTCTTCTTCTTCTTCTTCTTCTCTTCTTCTTCTTCTTCTTCTTCTTCTTCTTCTTCCTTCTTCTTCTTCTTCTTCTTCTTCTTCTTCTTCTTCTTCTTCTTCTTCTTCTTCTTCTTCTTCTCTTCTTCTTCTTCTTCTTCTTCTCTTCTTCTTCTTCTTCTTCTTCTTCTTCTTCTTCTTCTTCTTCTTCTTCTTCTTCTTCTTCTTCTTCTTCTTCTTCTTCTTCTTCTTCTTCTTCTTCTTCTTCTTCTTCTTCTTCTTCTTCTTCTTCTTCTTCTTCTTCTTCTTCTTCTTCTTCTTCTTCTTCTTCTTCTTCTTCTTCTTCTTCTTCTTCTTCTTCTTCTTCTTCTTCTTCTTCTTCCTTCTTCTTCTTCTTCTTCTTCTTCTTCTTCTTCTTCTTCTTCTTCTTCTTCTTCTTCTTCTTCTTCTTCTTCTTCTTCTTCTTCTTCTTCTTCTTCTTCTTCTTCTTCTTCTTCTTCTTCTTTCTTCTTCTTCTTCTTCTTCTTCTTCTTCTTCTTCTTCTTCTTCTTCTTCTTCTTCTTCTTCTTCTTCTTCTTCTTCTTCTTCTTCTTCTTCTTCTTCTTCTTCTTTCTTCTTCTTCTTCTTCTTTCTTCTTCTTCTTCTTCTTCTTCTTCTTCTTCTTCTTCTTCTTCTTCTTCTTCTTCTTCTTCTTCTCTTCTTCTTCTTCTTCTTCTTCTTCTTCTTCTTCTTCTTCTTCTTCTTCTTCTTTCTTCTTCTTCTTCTTCTTCTTCTTCTTCTTCTTCTTCTTCTTCTTCTTCTTCTTCTTCTTCTTCTTCTTATTCTTCTTCTTCTTCTTCTTCTTCTTCTTCTTCTCTTCTTCTTCTTCTTCTTCTTCTTCTTCTTCTTCTTCTTCTTCTTCTTCTTCTTCTTCTTCTTCTTCTTCTTCTTCTTCTTTCTTCTTCTTCTTCTTCTTCTTCTTCTTCTTCTTCTTCTTCTTTCTTCTTCTTCTTCTTCTTCTTCTTCTTCTTCTTCTTCTTCTTCTTCTTCTTCTTCTTTCTTCTTCTTCTTCTTCTTCTTCTTCTTCTTCTTCTTCTTCTTCTTCTTCTTCTTCTTCTTCTTCTTCTTCTTCTTCTTCTTTTCTTCTTCTTCTTCTTCTTCTTCTTCTTCTTCTTCTTTCTTCTTCTTCTTCTTCTTCTTCTTCTTCTTCTTCTTCTTCTTCTTCTTCTTCTTCTTCTTCTTCTTCTTCTTCTTCTTCTTCTTCTTCTTCTTCTTCTTCTTCTTCTTCTTCTTCTTCTTCTTCTTCTTCTTCTTCTTCTTCTTCTTCTTCTTCTTCTTCTTCTTCTTCTTCTTCTTCTTCTTCTTCTTCTTCTTCTTCTTTTCTTCTTCTTCTCTTCTTCTTCTTCTTCTTCTTCTTCTTCTTCTTCTTCTTCTTCTTCTTCTTCTTCTTCTTCTTCTTCTTCTTCTTCTTCTTCTTCTTCTTCTTCTTCTTCTTCTTCTTCTTCTTCTTCTTCTTCTTCTTCTTCTTCTTCTTCTTCTTCTTCTTCTTCTTCTTCTTCTTCTTCTTCTTCTTCTTCTTCTTCTTCTTCTTCTTCTTCTTCTTCTTCTTCTTCTTCTTCTTCTTCTTCTTCTTCTTCTTCTTCTTCTTCTTCTTCTTCTTCTTCTTCTTTCTTCTTCTTCTTCTTCTTCTTCTTCTTCTTCTTCTTCTTCTTCTTCTTCTTCTTCTTCTTCTTCTTCTTCTTCTTCTTCTTCTTCTTCTTTCTTCTTCTTCTTCTTCTTCTTCTTCTTCTTCTTCTTCTTCTTCTTCTTCTTCTTCTTCTTCTTCTTCTTCTTCTTCTTCTTCTTCTTCTTCTTCTTCTTCTTCTTCTTCTTCTTCTTTCTTCTTCTTCTTCTTCTTCTTCTTCTTCTTCTTCTTCTTCTTCTTCTTCTTCTTCTTCTTCTTCTTCTTCTTCTTCTTCTTTTTCTTCTTCTTCTTCTTCTTTTTCTTCTTCTTCATCTTCTTCTTAACGTTCACCGGCTGTAAACTCGGGCGGAAAGGTCTGGTTTTTCGTCCTCTCCTGGACTTTGGTCTTGTTCGGAAACTTGAGTCTTGCGTGCACATCAGTTTTACACATCAGGCTTACATGCATACAGACTGTTAGTTCGTTGCCTGATACACTCAGATTTACACGGAATTCAAATATTTATAATAAATAACTGTCGTGAAGATGTCGCTGTGCCCGATAAACAGCTTATACTTGCAGCCATGATGTTGCATATTCACTATTACAAAGGTCATCTGTAGTTACTGATAACAATTTTTGGAAATAGACAACACAGCACACAAGATATATGTAATGTATGTACCATTTTAGGTCGGTGGGGGCTTAGGTTATTGGGTCAAAGGTCTTCAGGTCACATTACCTTAAACATCGGGGACACAACCAACAGCTGCGATTATCGTCCTTGTCTTGTGCTGACAAAGGTAAGAATTTTTATCGGATAATTTTTATATTTATAATCGTAGTTAGTGTGTAGGGATATCCCAGGTGGTTTGAAAATTGTCCAGTTTCATTTGTAAAAAATGTCCTATTGGTTTGAAGAAAAACATGCCCAGTTTTAAGTGAAAATGGGGTGTATCTGTTGATATGTATTCGTGTGAATATGTATATATGTCTGTCTGTGGGTACATGCGGGCAGGCAAACATCTAACCAATGCGCTATCGCTGATCTCACTACCTTTCACCTGAGCGATCATCGACCTTTTCACACCTGTGGACCATAAAAATACTAAAACATTTCCTATACCGGCTGTTGACAAAGACATAAAGCAATATTACAATGTTTAATTAATGCGGCATCTGCTACTGCTACTGCTTAGTGGTGAGAAAATCTAATATATACACATGACTGGAGCGTTGTTTCTAAGAGATCAAGCACTCCAATAATAACAGTTCGGTTTCAGTTTTGAGCATTTATTGCTAATACTCCTGACAAATCTCGCTCACCCTGCTACAGTGTAGCGCCCGACTCGCATAGCCGCTACAAAATTGGACGGATTTTTTTAGCGGTCGGTAAGAAAATGTCCGCGAACTACAAACGAATCTCAGTGCGAATGGCACACCAACGGAACTTGAATGTTTGATACTGTAAGACTAACAAATCTTAGTGCTCATAGCAGACCAACAGAAGGTTTGACATTGTAAGACTAAAGAATCTGAGTGCTTATGGCAGACCAACCAACATAACCCGAAGGTTTGACACTGTAAGATTTACGAATCTTAGTAGTAATGGCAGGCCAACAGTACCTGAAGGTTTGACACCGTAAGACTAAAAAAAATCTCAGTGCTGATGGCAGATCAACAGTTCAAAACGAAATACCATGTTCAGCCTCCAAGGAAGTTAAAACTAATGTGTAAACTGCATTACTGTGTGTGTGTGTGTGTGGTACGGACGAGATAAGCTACGATGTTTAATCAGTCAGTTAGTCCTTTGCTGGGAGGGGGGAAATTGTCACGTTCAGCCAGCATATCCGTGGGGGGGGGGAGCTTTCGGTTATAATTGTGGTCAGGTTGTGTGCGCCATATAAAATAGCTTAGCATTGTACGTCACCAAGAGTCATGAAAATGACTCCTGCAGTGTGGATGCGATCAAAACAGACAGACCTAAATAATGTCCCGACCGGCTAAGAAGTCGTCTATCGGCGAGCCAATAGGCGACCCCGTCGTCGATAGATATGAAGCAACGGTGTTATCGCACAGCACAAGTAACGGCTCGTTTGCTACATGCAAGGAAGTCGGAGCAATATAATGTTTACGTTTTACAATATTAATTCCCGTCTGATTTCAGGGAAAAGGGGGGGGGGGGGGGGTTTGGGGGGGGGGGGGGGGATTATATCGACTGCCACTTGACAAAGTTAGTTCCCTTTCCTTTATAGGGCGTTTGCAGAAACCAACCCCAGCCTTTTTAGCTGTTGTGGTTTTTCTAGAAAAAGTACTGGAGAGTTTTGGGTTAGCCATTCTGGTCTCAAGACTCAGCGAAGAGACACCGCAACTGCACCTCCACACGGTAGAGGAAGGTAAACATACTGCAGTGTGGTCAACGCAGCTATGGGTGACTGAGTATCCACTGGGATACATGGACACCTCTATCGTGCCCTCTACTGTTAGCAGGGGCATCACGGTGCAGGGCACCACGATGCAGAGCAGTGACTTGCCTTGGCAATCTGAAAGGTTGCTGAAGGCTGAGAACGCAGTCTCAAGGCATGTGGATGTGGTCACAAGGGGAAGCTACCACATTATTATCCATAGAAAATCATTATGAAAAAGGAGAAATGTAGACATTTGAAAAAATCTTAACGTCAGGAATATTATTTAATAAACAGCATCTTGTCTCGGAAGCTGAAATATTTAGGTCATATCAAGCGCTATACTAGAAGGAAGGAGGGACAAGGGCCGACCATCACAAAGATGGACACAATATATAAATTACTCTTTGAATGCAGCTACTGCATTGGAGAGCTGAGGCGGCATGATCATGTCCAATGTGCATTGACGTCGATTATGATAATATAACATAAAATGACATTGTTCATTTGGATTTGATATGGGTTTACAATTGTCGCCAGTCTTCACTCTCATGTAGGAACACAGCAGTCGCATTCATCTGGGGGACTCTTGTGGCTGTGGTTGAGTTGTTATCATACCCTAGATACTTTTCCATGTATGCAATGTCCCCAAAATGTATACAGTATCAAGCGTCATTGTTGAACCTTGTTTCTGAAAATGGTATTTAATATGTGTCTTATTTGATCTTGGATGAGTGCCATTCCTAAACTGATTTCATAGTTCAAAGTCCATGCTAAAAATGATCTTTTATCGCACATGGGACATGACCATAAGTGCTCTGAACTTCTCCTGAGTATATCTCCAAGTGTATTTAGTCTAACAACTCCTACTCTGTTTTGGTTGATCTAATGACGGGTGGCTCCTGTATGCTTTTCCTGACTTGTAGCTCCATCTGGTATACCCAGGGTATGTAGTCTATGAGTGAAAAATCATCTTCCAGAAAACTGAAAGGCTCTCAGCGTTTAGTCTCTCCATAGCATTGATGACGTCTCTCCTGTTCATAGATGCCCCATTCCTGATAATCGCACTGCCAGCCAGAGCGTCTGCTCTCTTATTGCCTTTCACACCAGCATTCCCTGGGACAAAAATGAAGGTGATTTTGCGAAACACTACGTGCTGTATCAGATAGAGCCACAGTTTCCGTAAAATGGTAAACAATAAATAATCTGACCGTAATTGACAAAGACTAATTCCATCTGACTTTAACAAACGGTTTAATATTGTTGACCAATAATTTGACAAAAGACAGTAACAGCAACAGTTACAAACTGTTTAATATGACCATTAATTTTACAAAATTTAGTAACAGCGACAATCGATGATATTTCCAGGAAGCAACATGTCCGACGTTTTGTCCAAGCAAGCTCTGGCATGCGTACAAATGACGTCACTCTCCGGCAGCCATTTCCGCGCTGTCAGAAGCAACCGCTACAACCCCATAGATAACCCAGAGGTTTGTTTGCTTGCTTACCATGTTTAATTCTTTGGGTACCAAGCAACGTACTGTGATTTTATTATTGTCTCATGCAAATCATGAATGGGTCTTGCTGCGGATGTCATCCAATCGGTCTGATGCCTTACTAACGTTTATTTTGGAATTGAATGGATACCCAAGCCTGCTTCTTCCAAGAGGTTTGAAGTTTTGAACAACGGATCAACATCATAGCACACGGGTAGTAACCCATAAGTGTTCCGTTCTTCTTTCAACTCAAGTCTGATTCCGAAGAAGCTCAGCACAGTGCACATGCTCTGTAGCACCGGCGAGGATCCTGAAATACTGTGGGTTAATTTTCAACTCCAAATTGTGCCCGGGCAGCACCATTAGGCTAATCTGTTCGATTTCCAACTGCCAAGGGAATTTTTAGGTGTGCAACAATGCACACGGGCGTCTGATCTCACTACCCAGAGACCAGGGGGAGATACTAAAAGTCCAAGTCCACGTGAAAAAATTCCGGCCCTTACCAGTTATTGAACCCGGAACCTCTAGCATTCGAGGCAGACACCATACCTCGAGACCAAGCAGTCCCCTTGCTCCCAACATAAACATTACAGTCCAAATTGCCGATGGCTGCAGAGAACATATTCCTAGCATTATGGACACTTTATTCAGAACGCTGATTATGGAAAGACAGATGAAGATGATGCAATAGTTTACACTGAGGGATCAGTAATTTGGTGCAAGCGAAATGCATGGGCATTCACAATAAACTCAACTGGGAAAACCATCAAGGAGACGAATGACGCCTTTGCTGTTACATCTAGCAGTTCACAATGGAAATGGGGCTGTAACAAAGGAAACTAGCATGGCTGATTACTCAAGAGTTCACATACGCGTGCGTCATTTATAATTATGGCTCCTGTTCATGCTGTTATTTCATTGTGTATATCTTAGTGTGGCTGGTAATCTTTGTGTCAGGGGATGCAGGCGTTCAAGGCAACGAGCATGCAGATTATCATATGGACAATGCAGTTGCTGTGGCTGGTCTAGCACTGGATAGAAGCGATGTTATCAGTGCTACCTGCCTCCTGATATAAGTTTTCTGACAGAAGGATCGAAGAAGAAGTGCCATGCGCAGCGCTTACCGCGAGGACGATTACAACAAATGGCATGACTGCGTATCCTTGTCTAGGTTGATAGACATGAGGGTGCATCCTGAAGCTACAAGAAATGAACATTTCAACAAGGAGGCAAGACTGAATAAATTAACACAGAACAGACGTTATCAGTCGGTTTACGCTGTTGGAGCATTTGAGGAGGAGATCAAAGCATTTATGGATATATCCGGAGTGCTGTAATCATATTCCCCAGTAACCACTCTTTTACTTATTAAGATGTCTCATTAATCCATTCTAAATGACAACCAGGCATGCTTTCTCAAAGACCAATGAGAAAGCTCATGGAGATTTAGTTTAGTTTGAGCTCGTAGACACTTGCTGGTGTCTGAGGCAGTCACGGCTGTTATGGGTACATTTTTGTGTCTGTGCCCAGGGCTGCGTGTGTAAGAGAAAATGAAAACCCTAGCAGGCTTGATGGGTGGACAGTTTTTGAGGGCGGGCGAGAAATGACCAGCCTGTTACAGAATATTCTAAAAGAAATGTCAAATGTTGCACGAATTAAATGAGGATTATGAATATGCAAACACTAAAAGCGGGTTATTCAGGTATTTGCAATACGCTAGAAGCCAAAGAAGAATAAGTCAACAAAGAACTGGTGTCATTAGCGGCTACACGCTGGGGGATTTACTGAGGACGGGATCTGAGCGTTTATGGACTAATTAGGTTGATGTAAATGGTAATAATCGGTCGACTAACTGACTATTCTAAAAGAGCTGCTAAATTAATTCATCCTGGTCAGTTTCACAGTTATTATAACTCTACGGTGAGCAACTATCACGTATGGGGCAGCTTGGGGTATAAGAGTCAGAGAAATAACTATATGGAACAAAAAGAACTAATTTGTCTTCAATTTTCAGTTTTCTGCCGTATCTGTATCACCTGTAGAAGTTGTTTCCATGATCTGGGCATCAAAGAGAACCGGCTCATAAACAGCATCCAGGCCCGGCTCTCTAGCGTAGTTGGCTAAACCGGATTGCGTGGAGACCGGGTGAAGAACTCCTTGTGGTCCAGGTTCAATCCCGGGGGTAGGCAGGAAAGGCACATTTTCTCCCAGATTTACGGTATTTACAATGGAATCAAGGCCGAAAGATTGCCATATCTATAATACCAAGCTTAAGGGTTAATAACTCATGGCTTCTGGATACTAAAACAAACAAACAAACAAACAGCATCTTGTCCTGAAATCAGAGATATTTTGGCAGTGTTAAGTGTCATGGTGGCATGAAGAGAACTGTTTACTTCTTCTTCGTTTATAATTTAATCAGTTCTTGTTATTTCAGCCGCTCTTCTAAGGTATTTCACCCCAGTTGCTATGATTATCTGCTCATTAGTTGCACTAACGGTCCGTGTTTGACACTGATTGCATAATGTCGGCAAAAAATATTTTTTTTAATGATATTCGCCTTGGTAGGGACGAAATAGTCTGTCTCTGTGTCACAAGTAACAGAGAAAGTACAGTGGTTAAATACCAAGATTTCCCCATGATTGGTTCGTATCCTGTTTTCTGTTTGCAGGGTGTCGTTGACTTTGGACTGGCAGAGAACAAACTCTGCGAAGATCTGTTGATAGAAAAGGCAGGTATTAATAATTTTTTGAAGCTTCTAAAACCTGATAATAACCGGTATTATATTACAATAAACAGATTCTAGTGAATCTCGAGAGAACGGTTGCCACCAAAAAGGTTGCGTGGAAAGTGTAAGATCCAATGCTGGTAGATAATTTAGTGTCAGTCTGATTTAGTTGCACTTTGGGAACTTTAACACCCAAAGAACTGAACTGCCAACACAGTTTCATTTATACTCCCAGGGGATTTAAATGCCCACACATTTTTATCTAAAACCCACCACTTATGTCCCCTAGCACTCCACGGGGGGGGGGGGGGGGGGGGGGGGGGGGGGGGTATTTATTCCCCTGGTACACGTGTTTTGGCAGTCTGCTGAGAAATCATCAACCCGGCTGCTTCGAGGTAGCAGCTAAGTGATTCAGTGTATTTGTGTGGTATTGTTTGATTTGTGAATATGCAGATGAAGGCTCCAAAGCCGCAACGTGCACGTTTTGTTTGTATTTTTTATATTGTGAAGCTTGTTAATATATTTTTCGTTCGGTTTTATAACTTTTCTTGATTCAGTTGCTAGCTGCTCTTGGTTAGTGGAATAGGATGAGCGCCTTGCGGTCGATGTTCTCACTATGATGAAAGTCTTAGAACTGCCGCCTCTGAAGTGTTCAAATTGTATTTTAATTTCGCTGCTTATGCTGCCCCCTTACGGTGCCGTTTGGTGCGGCCACACCTCAGTATCATAGCCCGGCACGACCTGGAATAGGTTGGTGTGCGAGAATTGTTCTAGAACCTGGAAGTGTATGAGTGTGTGTTGTTTTACTCCTTTGGAGCGTATGAGCTGTCCAGTTGAATTCTGAATATTATAATTCTGAATGCTGCCAGTTAGGGCAGATAGAGGGACCTGACGGCTGGATCCAGGTGCTTCGTCTGACCAAGGTGTGACTTGGTTTATTATATTTCACGAGTGTTGGTCGGCACTTGCTGGCTGCTGATGTAACATTATGGGTATTTGTTATAGCAGCGCCACTTTGTCTGCTTCCCCCCATCAATGCGGCTCATATAGCGGTATTTGAGATTATAGGCTATATGAGGAGTGGGCGCATAGCGGAATGCTTCTTTGTTATGAACTCGAGGCAAGTGAAGGCAAAGTTTCCCTTTTTGAGATGGCGTGGCCTTTGGAGACCGTCAGTGTGTGTTCTTGGCAGAATTTAGTAGAGAGACAGTGTTCATTCATTGATCATTGATTCGTTGTCGTAATTTGTGCGTCTGTAATAAACGAGATCGATTGCACTGGCATAAATGACTTTTGGTGGTATATTATAGTTTTGTTGGATAGTCTTGGACCTGGCTTTGATATGGGTTTATTGTAGTCGCCAGTCTCACTCACCTGTAGGAACACAGCAGTCGCCATCGTCTGGGGGACTCTTATGGGTGTGGTTGAATTCTAATCCTACCCTAGATACTTTGCCATGTATGCAATGTCCCCTTTTTGTATACAGTATCGAGCACCATTGTTGAACCTTGTTTCTGAATATGTTAGATAATTCGTGTCTTAAATGATCTTAGATGAGTGCTGTTCCTAAACTTATTTCAAAGTTTATGCCAGAGATTATCATTATCTGCATCGCAAATCGGGCATGACCATAAGTGCTCTGATCTTCTCTGTCTCGCGGTTCTAATTAGTACACCTAGTGTATGCAGTCCACGAAAATAAAAGCCTCACAGCATTTAGTCTCTCGTATTGTATTGATGATGTCTCTCCTGTTCATAGCGGGTACATTCCTGATAGTCGCACTGCCAGCCACGGCATTTGCTCTCTCACTGCCTTTCATACCAACATGCCCTGGGACAAAAATGAAGGTGATTTTGCGAAACGCTGCATGATGAATCAGATGGAGCCACTGTTTCCGTATGTACCCCACCTTGATCTTCTTTAGCGTGCTCACTGAGTCGCTAAGCAAACATGCAGTGGTGAACTTCAGAGTTTTCAGCCATTCTAGGGGGCTTGTCACAGCCATGACCTTCATTGTCATGCTGCTGGTGGTAGAAGCAAAGGCTCCACTGTCTTCTGTAATAACTTTCCCTCTGATTCTTGCCATGAAAGCCCATGCACTTCGCTTCTCGTGAATCACAGAACCTTCTGTATATATAACAGCGTCTTGCAATGATGAGTGTTCCTCTACCAATGCTTTCACTTCTGCTTCAACTACTTCTTCGTCTTCTTCTCGTCCATCTTGTTCCTCTGCGAAATGTCGGGGATTGGGGGGTGGGGGTGGGGGGGGGGGGGTGTAATGATCGTTTATGAGCTCTGTCAAGAGCATTATTAAGATTGATGCTCATTTCTGTAAGGCTGTTCTTAATGCCATCTCTCCATATTTTCCGAGGTCTTCCACTCGCTCTATACCCGTTGTAACGTTTTAGTATGGCTCGCTGTGGTAGATAGTACTAGAAAATTCCTGTTAGGTGTCCAAACCACTTCATCATTTGTGTTCTTTGATGACCTGTAAGACTGACTTTTTTCCTAGCATTCGTCTGATTTCGTGATCTCGTATTCTGTCTTTTCTTGAAACTCCTTCAACTCTTCTAGGGCATTTAATTTCTGTTGTCACAATTGTACGTTTGTTTTAGGATGTAAGTGTCCACGTTTGTCACTGATAGCATAGTGTTGGCCAAAAAATAGTTCTGATAAGATTCACTCCAGAGTACCTGCGTGTGTGTCAACAGGGAAGATAGTGGCCCCATTACTTAATTAGCTTTGGCACATCTCGAGCTAATTTCTCTGTCCAGTTTTCCATCGGATATGAAAATTGCTCCCAAATACTTGAATTCCTCTGTTTGTCTTGAGACGTTATTGTTTAATTTTATTCCTAAATTGTCTTTCTGTCTATCTATCACCATTGTCTCTGTCTTCGTAGTGTTTACTTTCATATCATATCCCCCTCCCCCCCCCCCCTTTTTTTTGGGGTTATTAATTTCATTTAGGTGATTCTGTAGGCATTCCGACTTTTTGCTATGAGTTCCTGGTCGTCGGCGAATAGTAATTCTGTAATATCTTCTTCGTGATTATAGTTCGTTTCCTTACATATAGTATCCATGTTTGTTATAAAAAGAAGTGGCAATAGTACACAGCCCTGACCCACACCAGAGTTCACTATAAAAGTTATTGACAATCCTGTATTTGATCTTTTGCAGCATTTACTACGTGTGTACAGGCTTTTGCAAATGTTAATGAGATGATTGCTGATTCCCTTGTATTCGTGTAGTATGGGTATCCATTCCTCTCCACGGTTTATCCTAAACTTATTTATGAATATGTATTATAATACACGTCTTTTATCGTCTTAGATGAGTGCTATCGCTAAACTGCCCGAGCCGAAAGAGTTGTTGTATTATGAGAAAGCCACAGGAAACGTGGGGTAAGCAGAACAATTTATAACTTTCACTCTGTTCGTTCTTCATTTACTCTTCTTCTTGTAGTCATGTGGTGATGTTTTTATCGTGATCATTCACTCTTCTAATAGCCATATGGTGGAGTGTGATGATGTTTTTTTTCTTGACAAGGGTACAGGAAAAAGAAGAGAGGCAGGAGAAACCACGTGAGATGTTGAAAGTTTGACAAGGCATTGAAGGTCATCTATTTTAGAAAGGACTGACTTATCTGACCAGGCAGATAAGTTGACCACGTATATCGATTCATCCCCACCAAAAAATGGGCGACACGTTCCATTTCCTGGGCCACCTTTCGATGTTTTCCCTCAAGCTAGACCAGTGATTCCCAACCTGTTTGACTTGGGAACACCTTTTTAGAATCATTTCCTATGACAGAGCTCATTTGGCCTGCCACATTGAAAATTAATGATGTTTAGAAGTAATCTTACACAGCAGGTAAGATAGGGTAGATAGTAAACAAAACACAGAAGCTGTCCAAAAGCAGAACCACATATTTTCTCGCAGTTATCATCAGTTAAACCTGAAATAAGAAAATTGCAAAAACAGGAAAATACATGTGACTAATAAAATGTGTGTACGTTATTTTATATGTCGTTTTCCTTTTTGCATGCTCAGACAAAACTTTGAGGTTTGAACAATGGATCAACATCATGACACACGGGTAGTAACCCATAAGTGCTCCGTTCTTCTTCTAACAGCACAGTGCACGGGCTCTGTAGCACCGGTGAGGATCCTGAATTACTTTGGGTAGATTTTGAACTCCAAATTTTGCCCGTGCAGCACCGTTTGGCTACTCTTTTCGATTTCCAACTGCCAAGGGATTTTTTTACGTGCGCAACAAAGCAAAACTTTGACAATATAGACACACCATACCTTGCTTGATACACATAGACAGCTTTTGAGCATACTTGGTGTTTTATTTGTCAGACTTAGCTTCAGAGACAACAAATGTTTAAGTGGTTTAGAGTTTTAAAATTAGGAAGATCAGCTTCATGGTACCCGGTCGTTATCCCATGTTACTCGATCTCCTTTTTAAGAGCGGCCTGTCGAGAACGTCGCATAAATCACACATCCAGTAATTCCGGCGACGATCCTCGGGGTTTGTAAATGTAGAGCATATGAATCGAACGAGGGAGTCCATAAAGCGACGGCACAGCTTTTAAGAGGCAAATGGTTCAAATACTTAGCCACTTAGCCCCTCGATAACTTAACCACTTAGCCACTTGACAACTTAACCACTTAGCCACTTAGTTACTTAACCACATAGCCACTTAACCACTTAGACATTTAATCACTTAACCACTTGACAACTTAAACACTTAGACAGTTAACCACATTTTACCACTTGTCAAGTTAACCACTTAGCGATTTACCCATTTAGCCACTTAACCATCTTAGCTACTTGACAACTCAACCACTTAACCACCTAGCTACCTAACCACCTACCTAACCACTTAGCCACTTAACCACTTAACCAAATAATGAGTTAGCCATTTAACCACTTAGCTACTTAACAACCTCACCACGTAACCACTTAGCTACATGACAACCTAACCACCTAGCTACTTGACAGCCTAACCACTTAACCACTTAGCTACTTGACAACCACACCACTTAACCACTTAACCACTTAGCTACCTAACCACCTACCTAACCACTTAGCCACTTAACCACTTAACCAATTAATGAGTTAGCCATTTAACCACTTAGCTACTTGACAACCTCACCACGTAACCACTTAGTTACTTGACAACCTAACCACTTAGCTACTTGACAACCAAACCACTTAACAATTTAGCTGCCTAACTACTTAGCCAGTTCGCCACTTAGCCACTTAATGAGTTAGTCACTTAACCACTTAGCTACTTGACAGCCTTATCACTTAACCATTTAGCTACATAATTACTTAGCCAGTTCGCCACTTAGTCACCTAACGACTTAGCCATTCAACCACACAGACCCTGAATAAATGTTCAGTTTGTGTAGCACGTAACTCCTGTGGTACTAAACTACATCAAGAGACAACAGATGAAATTATTCGGACATGTGTCGTGACTACCTTGAGACAGTGTACCGCAGAGAGTCCTGTCACTTAGATGTAATGAAAGCAGCCTAGAGGTTGACCACGCAAGCGATGGATAGATGGTATATACGTCCCTTCCCAGGGAGCTGACCGTTTCGTTATGGTACCAAATCATCGTGTTATTTCATTGGATAGTAGGTACTATCGTCGTCTATGTCTAAGGCGTTTTGGCCATAATAGGTTATTTCCTCTTTCTGAATCATCCAATGAGCGGTCACGTTCGCTGCTTGGGTGGTCGGATGTCATTGACTTGTTGAGCACTAAAAAAAAACTGGGCTCTGCATGCTGCCAATATTTTTGCGCCATTTTATCTTTAACAAAGCGAGTTTAAATAATATCTACTCCGTGAAAGAATGATAATTATTATTACGTATTGTCACTGTTTTCAGCTTCCGACAGTCAATGAGCAGATTTATTGAGAAAATGTTCCATGCATACGATTCTATCAGTGCCGATAATGTAAGTTCGTTAATGACTTCACTCTTGGTTGGTTGTTGACGTCACATTTTGTCTCTTGTTGACGTCAATTTTTTTCTCTTGTTGGCATCACTTTTTGTCTCTTGTCACGTCACTTTTTTCTTCTTCTTGTTAACGTCAGTTTTTTTATCTTGTTGACATCACTTTGTGTCTCTTGTTGACCTCACTTGTTGTCTCATGTTGACCTCACTTTTTGTCTCTTGTTGACCTCACTTTTTGTCTCTTGTTGACCTCACTTTTTGTCTCTTGTTGACCTCACTTTTTGTCTCTTGTTGACGTCACTTTTTGTCTCTTGCTGACCTCACTTTTTGTCTCTTGTCATATCACTTTTTTTTTTTCTTGTTAACGTCAATTTTTTTCCTCTTGTTGACATCACTTTGTGTCTCTTGTTGACCTCACTTTTTGTCTCTTGTTGACCTCACTTTTTCTCTTGTTGGTCTCACTTTTTCTATTATTGACCTCACTTTTTGTCTTTTGTTGACCTCACTTTTTGTGTCTTGTTGACCTCACTTTTTGTCTCTTGTTATCGTCACTTTTTGTCTCTTGTTGACCTCACTTTTTGTCTCTTGTTGGCGTCACTTGTTGTCTCTTGTTGACGTCACATTTTGTCTCTGGTTGACCTCACTTTTTTTCTCTTGTTGACGTCACTTTTTGTCTCTTGTTTGCGTCATTTTTGTCTCTTGTTGGTGTCACTTTTTGTCTCTTGGCGTCACTTTTTGTCTCTCTTTGGCGTCACTTTTTGTCTCTTGTTGACGTCACTTTTGTCTCTTGTTGACGTCACTTTTTTGTCTTTTGTTGAGGTCCCTCTTCGTTGGCTGCTGACGTCACTCTTATCTGTCGGGTAATCAGGTAGCTGCAGTTCCAGGATTGTACATAACTGGTCATCTTATAGTTGCCCCCCCCCCCTCCTTTCCCTTCCCGCCTTCCCTTTTCCTGAGCCAAAGAAAACCACGCAGAATGCCCTTAGCTAAGCATTATAAAATGATCGTCACAGGCTGCAGCCACAGCAAAGCCAGTAACACACATAGGCTTTAAGTGACCGAGGCAGTCGTTAGAAATATTAACAAAAGCCCACCGACGCTAGAAATGCAGTTAATCGTTGATGGCCGCTGCAGTAACAGCTAAACATTAGTTGCACACGCAATATAGCATAAAGTACGACTATTTCTAAGGTATCAGGCTACTAGCATTTTCTTTACATGCAGTTTGCGGTACAAACCAGGTTGTGCACAACGACAAAGCATTCCAAATGAATCTGCAGGCTCATAGAGTGGCGCTATTCACTCAGATCGGTAGCTGGGCAACGGAACTATGTACTCTCAGTCCATATATAGGAGGAAACTGCGATGGCTTACTATTGTCACAAGCAAAAACTTACCAAGACTAAAAACAGTAAGCCTGCCTGACGCCATATTGGACCTAAACTTTTTTCTGTTGAAAACGTCACTCTTCAGCTGATATTGAAATTTCTCTCTGCCTTTTATAAAAAATTCGTCATCTACTTAGAGATGTATAAAGAAGACGGCGATATAGAGGGCACATTCTGAGAGGAATCGGACAAAGAAGCGCAAAAAATAGACACTGAAATAGGAAGCAAAAATACTCAATAAAGTAGAACTTCTAAAACATCTAAACAATTGTTCAGTAATGACCTAAAAGCAAGAACCGATCATTGGATATTTTTTTTTTAATTGATATGTTTCATCTAATTTCAAATATTGTATTTATTTGCCATTCGCTGCACTACTGTTGTTGCTGCTACTGCTACCTCTACTACTACTACTACTACTACTACTACTACTACTACTACTACTACTACTACTACTACTACTACTACTACTACTACTACTACTACTACTACTACTACTACTACTACTACTACTACTACTACTACTACTACTACTACTACTACTACTACTACTACTACTACTACTACTACTACTTATTAGACTACAACTACTAATGCTGATGCTGCTGCTACTGCTGCTACTACTACTACTACTACTGCTGCTGCTGCTGCTGCTGCTACTACTACTACTACTACTACTTCTACTACTACTACTACTACTACTACTACTACTACTACTACTACTACTACTACTACTACTACTACTACTACGACTACTGCTGCTGCTGCTCATACTACAATTGCTGCTACTACTACTGCTGCTGCTGCTGCTGCTGCTACTACTACTGCTGCTGCTGCTGCTGCTACTACTACTACTACTGCTGCTACTACGACTGCTGCTGCTGTTACTACTACTGCTACTCTGCTACTACTAATACTCCTGCTGCTGCTACTACTACTAATACTACTACTACTACTACTGCTGCTACTACTGCTACGGGTTCTAATTCTACTGCTGCTGCTGCTTCTACTGCTACTGCTGCTGTTGCTGCTACAACACACTTAATCAAGACTAGGGCCTCTTAAGTACCACCATCCAACTCCTGTCATGTACTGTTGTTTTATTTATTCTAACCCGTTACCCAAATAAAGACACCAGACATTGGAAATATCGCTTACTCCTATTTGTGCATACATTTAGACATTTAAACTGTTTCTGACCTCGACTTTTGACACTATCTATGACTTTAACACCGGTAATTTAAAAAAACTGTATATTCTGGCACAGGTGTTTATAACCAACGGAGTCACTGTTATAATGGAAGCCGTGGCCTTCGCCTTTGCAGATCCTGGGGGTAAGTAGTTAATTAAGACACGCTCCTAGTACCTGTCAGCATGCGACAGCGGCCACTCAACGGCAACAGATTTGACGGGCTGGCTAAACCAGGAGATGGTAGCCGACCTGGTTTTAAACCACTCGATGATTGGCATATGCCTACCCTGCATGCAAAATCTAGACTCGGCGGATTGTGCGGATGAAACCTCTTTTTGGTTCAACGGACAAGAAGGCGATTACCAGCAGGCTCTGTGGAGAGCTTCTAGTAAGGCAGGGTAATTAAGACGCCTTGGTTATCCACTGCACCTAGCTCTATTTCCATTCGTCTCGACATTGTCCTGCCATTGGATCAAGATGGACACAGGCGAGAGAGTGAGGTCGACGAATTACGCAACTCTTCCTAACTTAAATTCAAGTCCTTACGCAAGTCACTTTCATCCAGATATCATCACTTTGGATGAAAGTGGTCTTCATCAATCGTGATAGACGAACAACACAAGTTAATAATTCAGTTCATAGTTCTTTCACTTCTACATTTAGGTGCATCCATTTCCACACTTATGTGCAAAAAACCCTAATGATGTAGCTTTAGTTGGGTTAAATGCCCGATCAACATCATGGCAGAAGAGTAGGAACCCATAAGTGTGCTGTTCTACTTTTAACTCAAGCCTGAGTCCAAAGTTTCAGAACGCAGTGCACGAACTCTGGTGGGCCGGCGAGGATCCTGAAATACTTTGGGTAGATTTTTAACTCCAAATGTTGTCCCATATAGTCCCATATGTGGACTAGAAGTCCACGTGAAAAAAATCCCAGCCTGAACCTGGACTTGAACCCGGGACCTCCATCACTCGAGGCGGACACCATGCAGCCCCCCTCCCCTCCCCCCCCCCCTTTCGATGTAAATTGTACTTTAATTGTGTTAAAATGAAATCGAGAGGATCGACTTTATTGGACCCCATTTTATCTCATGTGGCTCGGTCTCTCTTCGCAGAACGGCTAGCCATCTTGCGAGAGCTTCAGACAAAGCACGAACTATAGAGTTCTGGCGACGATCCACAAGGATCTCCGTACAAAAGGCACTCGTAGACTGAACGACCTAGCTGTGAAACGAACCTACGACCTTCAGAGCCAGAGGTAAACGGCTTGACCAACTTCCAGGTCATCCCAGACTTGTGCTTTCACACCTGTACTAAGCCATATGCATGTTGTCATTGCGTACCAACCGTTGACCAGCAGATCACCGAAGCAAGAACAACATTTGAAACAATAATGTCAGCATTCAAAAACAAATCTGTCTTGGGTCATCGAACATTAAATGGCATGAAATATTACGAAAGGCCAGGAAGTCGGAGAGATGGCTGGACAGCTACTGGTGTCTAACAGTTATAAGTCTAAGGAGATGGTGCTATATTCGACACGTTATGTGGGCGGGCTGGCAGAGAATTACAAAACAGGCAGTGAAATTGGAAACCAATGAATCGAGAAAACAAGCGCATTTGCGTGAAACTTTTAAACGAACGTTGAAGAGAGAAGCTAAAGGTGCTGGACTGGAGTCCATTTGTGATGTAGAAAGCAATCCAGGGGATAGAACTAGTTACGGGACTAGACTCCGAGCCCTGTGTGACATACACACGGCCCGGCATGATGATGATAATGAGAATGTCATCACGTCGGTGTTAGAGTCAGTGATAAGGCATGCATTTAACGGCTGCAATAATCACTTACAATTTCCGTTGCCAAAGTAAAATTTATTATTGTACTATTTATTAATACTCCCAGGTCGACCCAACCTTGAGTGGGTATCTGGTGCAGCCTTGGGAAGTAAACGCGGCCGACGTGGTATCCCTATATTCCCCATGCTCCTTAAGGCGTGAAAAGGGGACCTCTACTTTTACTTTACTATTTATTTTTACTATTGACTATTTATTACAATATACAGCTCTGATGACGTCTCGCCGAGCAGGTAACGGTTTTCAACAGTGGTGAATAGAGCCGTCGCTCTACACTTACGCCATTCATAAAGAAACTGTAATGTGTGAAAGCTACCAGTTAGTAGCATTAGCATGCTAGCTGCACACACCTTCCCTCGACAGCGAAGCGACGAGGAGGAAAATATTACGTGATACTCTCTCCATTTACTTGCTAACGCTTACACTTGTGAATTAATCTGGCCTCGACACTGTATACATCACGACTTTGTAATTATAGCCATGAAATAATGTTATCTTAAAAGTAGCAGACTACAAAGATATATCTCTGCCATCGTTGCGTGTCAAAAGTCACTGAACACATCCCTGAGATGATTCTTGTCAAACTTCACAGACTACATTATGGTGCCCAGTCCCTACTACTACCGAACCATATTTGATATATTTGAGCGGCCTGGAGTCCACGTTCTTGACGTCCCCTTGACACGACTGGTAAGTGGTTTTGTGTTATATTTTACTGCGACTTCGTTATCCTCATCGCGATCGTTGTCTCGTCTTTGTCGACATCATCTTCCATCCTCATATTCATCATCACCGTCTTCTGCTTCTTGTTTTATTTCTTTTTTTTTTTTTCTGTATCGTTTGTTTTCCTGCGTCTTTCCTTGCTGGCTACGTTAGACTCTCTCCTTGGTCACTAGACACGGTCTTCTTGTAGGTCGCTGTATAAATGTATATCGTGGGTCGTTGCGTTGAAGTCTCGCCTTGGTCGCTACATAGGTCTCTCCTTGATCGCTACATAGAAGACTCTCCTTGATCACTACACAGAAATCTCTCCTTGGTCGCTACACAAAAGTCTCTCTTTGGTCGCTACACAAAGGTCTCTCTTTGGTCGCTACACAAAGGTCTCTCTTTGGTCGCTACACAAAGGTCTATCCTCTGTCGCTACACTTTTTCTTCTTTGTTCACCGGCTGTAAGCTCCGGCGGAGAGTCCTGGTTGTTCGTCCATCTGGACTTTGACTTTGTGTCAGGTCCTGAAATTCGCGTTTACATCTGTTTTACTGGCTTATGCGTATGCAGCTGGTTGTTTCTTGCCGCTCGGGCAGGCTGAAGGAAATTCCCAATTTGTCGACTCCTACGACATGCTTCAGTGGGTCTGTTCTTGTCTTCCCCACAATGGAACCCCAGCGGAACCCACACGGAGAGGTCGCTACAGAGAATTATCTTTTTGGTCGCTTGCACTTGTGAAGACTGATCATCTCGTTGCAGTAGTCAAAGTCGGGTTTCTATTGCATTGCTATCGGGTCTTCCCATACTTGCTCCGTTTCTGTGCCAGTGAAAATCAAATGAAACAAAATGGTCATCCCATTCCATTCTGCCTCACTACCTTTGCTGCCTTTTATTTTAACATACATCAGTTTAAAGGTGTCCAACGAAGTCCTGCAACTAATATGTCACTATATCCCACATATCCCAATTTTTGCACTACATCAAAGCATCTGCTGGTTAAATGCGAGTAGCGTAGCGTAGTGGCGAGTCCATTGCTTGTTGATTCGACGTTCCTGGGTCCGAATCTTCATTGAGGCAGTTTATGTTTCGTCATTGACGCTTGCTCCCAGGTCAAACCAGCCCCAAACGAGTACCAGGTAATGTCCTGGGAAGTAAAGGCAACCGGCGGGGAGGTGACCGCACCGAGTGCCAATTAGTCTATAAAAAATGAGTATTCGGTGAAGAAAGGCTTTTGCGGCCACTGGCATTTAAAAAATGGTCCTTACTTGCATTTTACTTACTAAAGAGGGAAGACAGCCACACATTACACACATTGCCATTAATTTATTCCTGCTTACAGAACTCCTGTATAGTTTATTGTACCTTTTTTTTTCCATCACAGAAAGGCGATACAACTGGGAGGTACTCACTTGACAGTGAAGTCCTGGAGCAAGTTTATCAGAAAGCAGTTAGCGAGGTGAGGGGTCAGACTTTGTTAGAGGCGAACTAATATTAAATCTGTGCTGTGCTTTTCTTGATCGCTATATAGACAGCCTTTTTTTTTTCTTGGGCTCCTCCCTGAAAGGCAATTTCTGTATTAACTCGTTGTATCCACTTTGTCAATATTAACACCCTTTAAGACCTGCAGATCAAAGAAAATGAGCTGACATGAGCATCTTGTCTATGAAACTGAAATACTTTGGCCACATCAGACGTCTTGTGGATGGGAAAGAGCAATATCTATCCGAGGGCACGGTATTGAGTAAGAGTTGTTGTGGTCAACCAGCACGAAGATGCGCATAGGATATTCATCATCATGTCTCTTGCCAACTGGCGTAGGCGCTCATGCGTCACCATAGATCCATGGTTGACTGAAACAGCTCTCTTGATGATATCCCTCCATGCCATCGTTTCAGCCCATTCAGCATCATTCTTTTTTTGGTCTGCCTCGACCCATTTTTTTTCCACTGATCTTTCCCGTTGTCACGATGTATAGGATATAAGAGACAAATTGGGCTGGAAAGTGAATGACGTGTGAAAGCTGGCGAGGAACCAATTTTTTGTAAAGGCGGGTTTGTGATGGGAGCGACGCTCTGTAAAGAACCTGATACGTGATGATATTGATCCGCATTGTAAGTTTAAGCGCTTCTCTCTTAAATGGTTCGTACAGGCCAAATGTTGACAACATTTCAGTTTCTGGAATTAATTAATAACCTTCAACTCCACCAGGATGGCAAAACTAGCGATACACACCCGGTAACTCAACGTGCCACCAGTCGGATGAGGATCCCCCGGGACAGGTCCCAGAAACCCCGTTCAACCCATAGGTTTAGTTATATTAGCGTTCGCAGCAACAATAAGGATTGGGCTTTAAATCAACCACAACAAAATTGAGTCCACATTGGAACAAGCGGACCTGTTTATATTTCCAGGCCCATCTACACACGTTTTTACTTTGATCTAGGTCAGAGGGGTGTCACTTTGTACTGATTTCTTCTAAAAGAGTCTCTCGTGTGACCTAGATTGAGGCTGTGTGTAGGGGGTTTGGGTTAGGGCCAGTTCTACATGTTCCGGGGTGGTTAAAAGCTGTGTGGTCATGTAGTATACAGAACAAGCGACATCAACGCTGCTGTAACTGGAGGCAAGACAACGTGACACCCCTCCGACGTAGAAGAGTCTGGGAAAGTTTGAATGAAAGGTCAGATGGTGTGTAGATAAACCTGGAAACGTAAACAGGACCAGACGAACTATATTCAAAAGTATGTGTATTATCAGTAGTACATTTTACCCCACTAGGACATCACACAAGCGATAAACAACCGATGACACAAATTGGCACCACGTGGATGAGAGGTCACAGAAACCGCGTTCAGCCATTAGCCCATATTTATGGCCAGGCTATATTGCGGCCCTACTCGCACAAGTTCGATGTTCGTTCTTCTTCTTCTTCTTCTTCTTCTTCTTCTTCTTCTTCTTCTTCTTCTTCTTCTTCTTCTTCTTATCTTCGACCATTTACCTAAGCTAGGTGTTGGGGTATGGTGGGGAGGGGGGAAAGATGTAAGGATCGTTTATGCACTTGTTTCCTATTGCATTGTACAAGCTGGTGTTTCCTATTTCTGTTAGAATGCCTTCTTGTAGTGAGCCCTGTTCGCTCCAGTTCGATGTTCGTTCACTAGCCTTTTTTGTAGTGTGCACTGCTCGCCTAAGTTCGATGTATTTCACCAGTATTCTTTTAGTGAGCATTGCTCGCCCCAGTTCATTGCCGAGCGGAGCAACTATGGGGTGACCCGTTTGCTATGAAGCTGAAACTAGGATTACCAGATTACCAGATCATTGCCGTTTCGCCAGTCTTCTTGTAGTAAGCACTGCTCACTCCAGTTTGATGTTCGTTCACCAGTCTTCTTGTAGTGAGTATTGCTTGCCCCAGTGGGATGTTCGTTCACCAGTCTTCTTGTAGTGAGCATTGCTTGCCCCAGTGGGATGTTCGTTCACCAGTCTTCTTGTAGTGAGCATTGCTTGCCCCAGTGGGATGTTCGTTCACCAGTCTTCTTGTAGTGTGTACTGCTCGCTCTAGTTCGATGTTCGTGTACTAGTCCTTGTGTATTGTGCACTGCTCGCCTTAGTTTATTGCTGGTTTACCAGTCTTCCTGTAGTGAGCACTGCTCGCCCAGGTTCGATGTTCGTTTACAAGTCGTCTTATAGTGAGCACTACTCGCCCAAGTTCGATGTTCGTTCACCAGCCTTTTTGTAGTGAGCAGCTGCTTGCCCTAGTTCGGTGTTGGTTGATCAGTCTTCGTGGAGTGAGCACTGCTCGCCCCAGTTCATTGCTGGTTTACCAGGGAGAGAGAGAGAGAGAGAGAGAGAGAGAGAGAGAGAGAGAGAGAGAGAGAAGATATAGAGAGAGATATATAGATAGATATATATATATATATATATATATATATATATATATATATATATATATATATATATTCAGAAGTTTATGGCAGAAAGAATTCAGGACCAGAGGATCAAATTTTATTGACTCTGACGTGTTTACTCCATGCTGGCTGCCCTGGTCCTGTCGACAGAACTGACAGAGATGGTCTCACGTGGTCGTTGCTTTATTGCAGGGGAAACGAGTCCGAGCTGTGATGCTGAACAACCCAGTCAACCCAACGGGTGACGTGGTAGGGGCTGAACAGCTGAAAGAGTTACTGGACTTCACACATAGGTGAGGTGACTTATGTCCCTTTAAAAAGAAATGTGTATTAAAACTTGGTCGAACACAAGATGGGAATACTGATAATAATGTTTATAATAGTTAGAATTTCTTCTCAGCTAGGTTTGTGGTTGTGTTATCTTCGTGTCGATATGTGGTTGTTTTATCGTCAAGTATATGTGTAGTTGTGTTATCTTTGTGTCGATGTGTGGTTTGTTTTATCGTTAAGTATATGTGTGGGGTAGGAGCCTTTCCTACTACTAGGCGCGTCCACCAGGTGGCGGATGGTGGAAAGGCCTCTAGATATAGAGGTTAGCCACGAATATATTGAATAAGTGGCCGTGGACCAAAACAGGTGATGGTCATTGAGAGGAGGTGAGTTAGTTGGTGGGATAGCTAACTCTATAAAATACCTAAGAACTCTACGACATGGCCATCGGCGGGTAAGAGGCGCCATAACCTCTCTCCCCTGTTGCCTTGCTAGGTAAGTCTCTTTAGACAAAGGCTATTGGAGTAAAACCATATACAAACTGGCTGAAGTCAAGGGGAAACCCTCACTGTATCATGCCTCAGAATATTACGAATTCAGAAAACGACTGATTCATGCTGCAGGAGATCGTGGATTATGGAGAGGCATGATCGCTCACACCAGTCGGCAAGGCACCTGATGATGATGATGATGATGATGATGATGATGATGATGATGATGATGTGTGGTTGTGTTATTTTTGTGTCGATGTGTGGTTGTTTTACTTCCAATATATGTATGGATGTGTTATCTTCATGTGGATGTGTGGTTGTGTTATCTGTATGTGTATGTGTGGTTGTTATCTTCATGTCGATGTTTGGTTATGTTATCTTCTTGTCCATGTTTGGTTGGTTATTTTCATATGGATATTCGGTTGTGTTATCATCATGTTGATATTTGTTTGTATTATCTTCATGTCCAGGTTTCTCTGTTCTTTGTTCATGTCGACGTATGTTTGTGTTGTTTTCATGTCAGTGTGCTGTTGTGTTATCGTCATAACAATATTTGCTCGTTCTATGTTCGTTTCGATGTACAGTTGTGTTATCTTCATGTCGAAGTGTGGTTTTGTTTCCTTCGTGTCGATGTGTGTTTGTGTTATCGTCATGGCGATATTTGGCTGCTCTCTGTTCGTTTCAGTGTACAGTTGTGTTATCTTCATTTCGATATTTGTTTATGTTATCTTCATGCCCATGTCCTGTTGTTCTGTGTTCATGTCGATGTATGTTTGTGTTATTTTTATGTCAGCGTGCGGTTGTGTTATCTTTATGTCGATGTATGTTTGTGTTATTTTTATGTCAGCGTGCGGTTGTGTTATCATCATGACGATGTTTGGTTGTTCGTTTGGATGTACATTTGTGTTGTCATCTTGTCGATGTGTGGCTGTGTTATCTTCATGTCGATGTATGTTTGTGTTATTTTTATGTCAGCGTGCGGTTGTGTTATCATCATGACGATGTTTGGTTGTTTTGTGTTCGTTTTGATGTACATTTGTGTTGTTATCTTGTCGATGTGCGGCTGTGTTATCTTCATGTCGATGTATGGCTGTGTTATCTTTATGTCTATATGTGGCTGTGTTATCTTCATGCCTGTGATGGTTGTGTGATCTGTATGTTGATATGTGGCTCTGTTATCCTATGCCGGTGACGGCTGTGTTGTCTTCATGTCGATGCGCGATTGTGTTATTTTAATGTCGATATGTGGTTGTGTTATCTTTATGTCAACATGTGATTGTGTTATCTTTATGTCAATGATGGTTGTGTTTCAGACACAAGCTACAGTTGTTCTCCAACGAAATCTACGGGTTCTCGGTCCATGACCCGGATGTTAAATTTACCAGCATTCTATCCTTACCCCACCCCGACCCTGCTAGTGTTCACTTTGCATGGGGAGTCAGCAAGGTTGGTACTCAGTGTGTGTGTGTGTTTTTGTTTTGTTCCTTCTCAAAGTGGGTTCTAGTTACAAAGTCGGGCCCGGCTACACACTAGCTGACCATTCATTCGTGCTTGCTCAGGCTGGTTTACGTGACAGGGGTGTCGTGTCAATCCCATCACTGGGGACCGACGCGATGTCTAGAACTGGCTCTAACACAAACACCCTAGTTCACAGCCTCAGCTCATGTCCCAGGAGAGAGTGCAGCGTACGATCCGTGGAAGGAACCATTTTTTGTGTGCTTATGATTGAAAACACAATTTGTTTGTTTGTTTGTTTTAGTATCCAGAAGCCATGAGTTGTTAACCCTTAGGCTCGGTATTATGGGTATCGCAACCTTTCGGCCTTGATTCCATGATAAATACCGTAAATCTGGGAGAAATGTGGCTTTTCTGTCTACCCCCGGAAGTGAACCCGGACCACAAGGAGTTCGTCACCCGCTCACCGCGCAGTCCGGTTTAGCCAACTACGCTAGAGAGACGGGCAAAAAACACAATTTCAACAATGATATTGTACTTCGGTTATAAAGGATTCATTTATTTGCTTCATTTATGTAATTGTTACTGTAGTATGCACCTGACGAGATACAGCGAAATATGTCAGGCAATAAATTGTGCAATCTATTGTTTGTGTCTTCTTTGTTCAAATTTACAACGGGGAAATATTGCTTTGATGTCCATTTATGTATCTGCAAAAACCATTCTTGTTGAGTTCGTACAGTAGTGCCTTGAAGAGATTTGGGGTTGGTGGTAGGGGTAAGGGGGGGGGGGGGGGACTCCAGGTCATATTCCTAAAGACAGCACTGGGTACGCTGTAGCCAACCATTAGTGCCGAAAATGCACATAATCTGTTAAATGTATCTACAGGATACGGGGCTTTCAGGCTACAGGTGCGGCTTCGTGCACACCAAGAACCCGGCATTCCTCCAGTACCTCACCAACACGCTCATCTACTTCAGAGCAGCCGGCATCATCATGCACAGACTGCAGCACTTTCTAGACGACCACGGTAAGTGACCGCAAAATTACTGTTGCTGTGGGTGGGGGGCGGGGGGGGGGCGTCTTGATAGGCATGAGATCTTAGAATATTCAAGAGTACTTACAGTTTAGCTGTAATCCCAGGGAGAAGTCCAGTATTATAGAGGCGTAAAGGTCAGTCGGAGTTCATTTCAAACCGTAACACCCCTACAATATTAGACTTCCCCGGTTATTCCATGCTTGGGATGAGCTAAAATGAAAGTTCCCAATAGAGCGGTGAAACTTTATTTTGTTAACGTACTGGCTATCTTAAGGGGGCCGCCATGATGTAACGGCTGTACGCTCACCTATGGATCGGAAGGTCGTCGGTGCAGGTCCACGCAATGCCGGACTTTTTTCCCCCTCCAAAACTGACCTAGACTCCCAGGTCGACCCAACCTTGAGTAGGTACCAGGTATAGTCCTGGGAAGTAAAGGCCGCCGGTGTGATGTTGACCACATCACCCACCAAGTACCGATTGGTCTATAAAATATAAGTCTAGCCCTATATGCTCAAAACGCCTGAAGGCATTGAAAAGAGTCATTTACTTTAATTACTGGCTGCTTCATCGAAAAAGTATTTTGAAAGTTGGTCGAAAATATGTGCTTTATTTGGAGATAAAGCAAAAGAAGGAAAAAAGGGGTTTGAGTGAGTTGCTTTAGTTTCTATACTTTATGTGGATAAAGGGCAGAATAAGAAGTATATTGAAACGACATAGAAAGAATCACACATACTGGCAAAGTATAGAAGGGCATATGTTAGATGACTGAGACAAAACAAACAGGAAACACCAAGTAAGAAAAGGAAAGACCTGCACAAGTAACAATAGGGTGCAGGACGAGCGGTTGGAATCGGATGGAAGCATCAAGCCCAGAAATGGCGCAAATAATCGAAATTAGTCACGAAAGTGACGCAAATAACCCAGACCACAAATATAGGTGGAGACTGTTAGCAGCCTCGGCTAGCTAGCAGCAGTCTGAAAGTGGTTCACCTTTTAATTTTTTTCTCAAAAGGACTTGGACTTGGACATGACTGCTCAGGATGTCTTCGTTAAGAGATGGATACTGGGTAAATGCTATTCAGTGGCTGCGTTTTAAGCAGTAAGGTCACTACTTATTAGTTAAAATCACTATCATGTAGAACAGGGCTATTCAGCTGGCAGCCCACGGGCTAAATCTGGCCTGTGAAAGGCTAGCAAGTGGCTCGCGGATCTTGTCAGCTGTTTTGTATTTTTGATTTTTCTATGCTGGAGCTCGAGCCTCCAGTCCGTGACGATCCCCATTTTCAAAATATTGACACCTAAGTAAACTTAGTTGAATAGCCCGGATGTAGAAGAATCTATAAAGAGCGTCTGTCTCTCATCACGGCAAGCAAGAAAACCACTCGGTGACCTGTCAACTTCCGCGTTTCGTGAACTGTCGTGTTCAGAGTGTCCTAGACATCATTTGTCCATCTTAGTGTTGGTCGACCCCTACGTCTCTTCCAAACCGTTCATTACTGTTCTCGTTCAACCATTATGGCGTTTAATTGGGTTGTAGTATTTCAGTTTTTGAGAGTAGATTGTTTTTATGACCTAGTCCCCTTCTGTATTCAGATCGTGCCATGCGCTGCACTTACCTTACCGAGGAGCACGCCAAAGGATATGACCCCATATCCCTGACTAGACTCATGGACATGGGGGTGCAGCCTGGAGCTGCCAGAAATGAATATTTCACTAAGGGGACAAGACGTTTCATTAACCAACACAGAACAGGTGTCATCAGTCGGTTTACACTTGTGGAGCTTTTGAGGAGCAGATCGGAGCACCTATGGATCTGTCCGGAGTGCTGTGATGATAATCCTTTCTAATCACTAATCACTAATCGTGAAGGATGTCAGACATTTTTCTCTTCCTGGCTCGTGAAACTCTACGAATCTTCCTGCAACGTTTAAGTTCCAAGGGTTTGCTTCTTTAGTGATTAGAATTACATCTTCTTCTTCACTTTCATCTTTGACCACTTTGGGTGTCGAGGCAGCTGTGAGGTTTGGCTTTTTGTTTTGGTTCTTTTCACGTTTCTGGTCCCATCTACACACTGGTTAACCTTTCATTCATGCTTTCTCAGACTGTTCTACGTCAGAGGGGTGTCACGTGGTCTTGCCTCCAATTACGCCAGGGTCTTCTTCTTCTTCTTTCGTTCGCCTGAAATAAGTTGTCTATATCAGCAGTTTTGTCTCTTGTATAAATTTCACTGTCGTTGTTAGTTCATTCAGTGGTCCATAGAGTTTACGTTCCACTGTTGTTCTTTCTGGCCAAAAGGTTTGCCTTAATGTGTCAAAATCGGTGCAGTCCTGGAGTACATGCTCTGCTGTCTGGGGCACATTTCCACAGGTGCACATGGCTGATACACCTATCTTGAATTTTGTATACATTTGGTTACGTAATCGGTTGTCCCTGTTCTGAGGCGGAGGATAATGACTTTTTCTGGTCTGTCCATAATAAAATAGTCGTCTTGTGCTGGGGCTGGTGGTTTCCTGATCGATTTAATGATTCTTTTCTTTTGGTGGTATGTGACTGGTACATCCGGCTGCTCTTTTGTCGCACCTTCCTCTGCCAGTTGAACGTCAGGGTCGATGTCAACGACCCCAGAACATCTAGAATACACCCTAACCCAAACCACTCTACTCACTTTGAGACACTTATCGAAGAAAACAGTGCAACGTAACCTCCCCCACGCCCCCCCCCCTCCCTATCTGACCTAGACCAGACAGAGAAAGTGTGTAGATGGGCCGTGAAAAGTTAATAGAACCCTAGTTTTTTTAGACGCTTCGACCATAGACACATGGTACTATGGAGTTTTGCTGATGTTATCTTTCCATGATGTTCTTGGTCTACCTCGTGCTCTACGCCCTTCTTTTTTAGTGGATGCCTTGTGTGGTATGGTGTCGCAAGGCATTCTCTATAAGTGGATAAACCATTTGATTTGCTGTCCCTCTATGTAATTTAGAATTGGTTTTTCTCTTACGACTTCAATCCTGATTTGATCTGTCCTAGTCACTCCTGCATCTCCTAGTCTTCTCATGCATCTCATTTCCATTGTTATTTTTCTGATTTGTTGTAACTGACTATGTCTGGCACTGGTAGCATAGAGTGAGAATTAATATGCTATGTATGAGATGTTTCTTTGTGCTAATTGGGATTGTCCTATGATGCTAAAGATGGGGAAAGAAAAAAGAAAGGGGGGGGGGGGGGCAGCTGTCTAAGTACTGGGTTTGCTTTACCGCATTTGAAGTTAACTTACATCTATCATTTTATTATGTTCTTTTTCTTCTTCTTCTTTAGCATTCCGAGCTTTTGAGGTTCATTGCTGCAGATATCACCCGCCTCCATTCAGCTCTCTGGTTGGCCTTCTCTTTTCAGTTGATGACAGCAAGTGTTTGCAGGTCTGATTGGATGTTATCTCTCCATCGTCTTCGTGGTCTGCTTCGTTGTCTACGACCATTAATCTCCCTGGTGTATACATTTTTTACTTCTGTCATCTGACGTTCTTTCAATATGCCCCAACTATTTAAGTCTATTGGCTCTCATGATGTCAGTGATCAGTGGTGATTTAACCAGATTATGAATTTCGTTGTTGCTTCTCACTCTCCAATCATCGCTGTTTGCATCTTTGATGGGTCGTAAGACTCTGTATTCAAAAAAACCTGTTACGTTTTCATCTCTTTTAGTTGTGTTTCAAGTTTCAGAGCCATATAAAACATTATGTTATTGGATTTCATCTATTGTTTTTCTTGTTGTTGCGATTTTACTCTCACAAGTGTGTATTTATTGTTTCTAGAATGGATGGAGCAAATATACTTCCGCAACATGAAGGAACGAATGCACACACGATTTGAAGATCTACGAAATATTTTGGAGAAGCACGGAGCAAAGGTTCACCCAAGTCCCGCTACTGTCTTTATCTGGGCTGATTTTTCAAAAGTAAGAAATGTCAACACACGTTTGTGTTATTTATAAGGTTAAGTCATTAAGTAATTTAACCAGACTCTACAAAACTAACCTAAAATACTCAGGAAACTTATTCATTTCCTACGAGTGCTGTTTATTTTATCCATAAATAAGAGTACCCCTTTGAGTTTAATAATGTCATTACTACGCCCGTCAGAAAAATTAGCATTTATGGGCCTAAAAGGTTAAATAAAAACCAATACAATCATCGGTTGTCCCCATGTGGGATGCAATTTTTCGTCTTCTGAAGCCCCACCCTGGTTTTTGCTGGGGGCCCTAAATATAGCCGGGCCATGAATGTAGCCAAAAAAAAAGGTTTCTGGGAACTCTCCACGGGTGATCTTCATCCCCATGGTGGCACTTTGTGTCATTGGGTGTTTATCGCTTGTGTGATGTCCTGGCGGGGTACAACAAGCAAGCAAAACCAGTCTAAAGAGAGATGAATCAGGAAATGACCATAGAATGTGGCAACACTGAGGGAGAAAAACAAAACTCTGCACTTGCTGCTGAAGGTAAGGATAGAGCTGTTTTGAGAATATCCCCAGTGGTGTGGTGTCAGCTCTTGACTGAGACCCTCTTCGTGTTCTTCCTTCCACCAGTTCCTACCGGAGCAGACTCCAGTTGGAGAGATGTGGCTGTGTGAGCAGTTCCTCAAGGAGAAAGCATTTGTCGTCCCTGGTTTTGATTACCATTCCGAAAAGCCTGGCATGTTTCGGATTTGCTATTCGATACACGAAGCTGCTTATGAATATGGTAAAACTTTTATTGTTCTGTGTTGAATATTGAATTAGAATGCTTTGTAAATTGATGCATTAATCATTCTCATCATCGTCAACGTTTTCCTCTTCATCTTAACCTTGCTGCCATTATTACTGTCATCCTAATTCTTTACTGTCGTCACAATTATCAGTTACCATGGCGGTCTCTATAGGAAAGTGGCCAGTGATAAGCGCGACTCCACCGTCGTAGTAAACGGATCACCCCAATGTTGCTCCGCTAGGGTGCTAACGAAAACAAAACGAAATGTATATCAGTATACCATGTGGACAAATACAAATGTGCACAGACTGTAGTCTGGAAAACGCTGGTCTACATACTCATTAAATGGTTAAGACAGCCGTCAGAAGTTTCAATACAAACAGTCTAGACACTAGAAATGCAGTTCATCGTCAATAGAAGCAGCACTTAAAACAGATCAGTAGTTGCACATGCAATTAATCGCATAAGGTACCACTAGTTCTTTGACAAAAAGTCATTTTCTGAATCTGCAGCCCATAACACCATGCATGTTAAGCAGTAGAAAAGCATTCCATGTGAAATACGCAGCTCACAGTGTCGCACCATTCATTCAACCCAGTAGCTGGGCGATTGAACTATATCCTTATCGTCTACATTTGAAGTAATATGCAATAGCTAACTACTGTGTGAAGCGAAAACTTGCTACGACTAAAAACGGTACCATCCGCCGTGTTGACCGGAAGTGGTCAACAAACCATTTACCTCACACACTAAAGGTCCCGAGTTTGTTTCACAGCTATATCGTTCAGTTTACAACAGCAGATATAACGAACATTCCCGGTGATTGTTGCTGAAGTTATGGAGTGTATGATTTGTGCGAGGCTCTAGGCCAGCAGCTAGCGTTTCTTCAGAGGGAAAACAAGCCAAACGTAATTAAACCCTGGTGCAATGAAGTCAGTCGTCCTGGCAGTACAACTGTCACGGAGACACAAAGAAAGAAATTATGATTATACATTGGCAAGACAGTACTGGCATCATGAGGCTTAAAAGACGCAAATGGCTGGAGCATAAAAAGATAAAAGATTTAAAAAAAAATACTACTTGTCCCATACAAGAAATAAATAGGAGAAGGCCACACGGCAGACCCACACAAAATAATTATGAAGCGAAATAAAAAATGTCACTTATAACGGCACACCATTGTGCTGGTCATACTCTCCCTACAGTCTCCATTACCGTCATCGTCTTACTTTTCATCATCTCCCTTTACCGTCATCATCATTATTTTTCATCATCTCCTTTACCGTCATCAGTTGCTAAGTGAAATAAAAAAGAGACAAGTGAAATATTTTGGCCACATTAAAAGACATAACAGTATTGTACAGATCATCCTAGAGGGAAAGGTTCAAGGTAGGCGAGCAAAAGGCAGACAGCGTTACAAGAGGGAGGATAACATCAAGAGATGGACGAACAGCAGTATGAGTGAGTGTACATCAAGGGCAAGAGACAGGGCTTGTTGGAGATCCATTGCAGCCAACCTTCATTGTGGAGACGGCACCTGATTGATTGATTACCGTCATCGTCATTACTGTTCATCATCTCCTTTACCGTCTTCGTCATTACTTTTCATCATCTTCTTTACCGCCATCGTCATTACTGTTCATCATCAACAAGTGCCTTGCCGACTGGCGTCGGCGATCATGTCTCTCCACAATCTGCGATCCGCAACTGCTAATATCAGTTCGTGTGCTGACACCACTCCATGCAGGAGACTGTCAAGAATCTTCTCCCGATGTTTTAAAGTCTTTCTTTCCACAAATTTTTCCAGTGGTTACAACATGCTCCATTTTCTCATAACATGACCCCAAAAAAATATATGACTGTCTCTTGTCATTAATGTTAGCACTTTCTTAATCTTTAAGACCACGAACAAATCCTGATTATGTATGGTGGCCACTGCGTTAAAACTGGAGATCCAGGTTCCAATCGTCTGTAAGATATTGGATTTTTTTCCCTGTTGAGGGAAAACATAAAATGTTAACATGCACAGTCCGTGGCAACTGCACCAGCCATGCAGCGTGATACAGTCGCTTGCCTGGCGCCCTGAAAGTTTTGGGTTCGTTTCACTGTTCAGTTCACGAGTGCAGATTTTTACGAAGATACCTGGTGATAGTTGCGGTGTTTGTGATTTGTGTGCCAATCTCGGGAGGCGGCAAATCGCTCTGCTGGGAGAGACCGGGCCATATGGGATAAAACTTCTGACCTCAGTAAACAGAAATATAGTTCATATTAAATGTTAAATGTTGAATTTAGAATTGACACCTCAGCATTCGGGACACCCCCATAAGCCCTTCGTCCTCATCTTCAACAGCAAGCGAAGGGTTCCAATTCCGATGTCACTAGTAACTGTCTGATTGTATATCCGTCTCGCCTTTTCCCTTAGTGTTGAGCGCCGGCCAGATATGTTGCAGAACCAACAAATTTACGTTCATTAGTTTGCAATTGTTTTCTAGACGGTCTGCTCTCGGTACTATTGTCAAAACCTACGCAAGACGGATCGTCCGCAGCTGGGATCGTACCCGGCAACACGAAGCACGTTCGCATCGCCCAGGCCACAGAAACTGACCTATATGATATGTGCCACTGTCTAATGTGGGAGCCGCCTTGGTGTAGCAGCTAGATGCTGCTGCGGATCGAAAGGTCGTGGGTTCGGGTACTGACGGAGCCGGGTTTTTTTTTTTTTTCAATCGTGATAATGGCTACCGAGTGGACCCATCCTTGAGTGGGTACCAGGTGCAGTCATGGGAAGTAAAGACGGTCGGTGTAATGCTGACTACATCACGGCTGATTGGTCTATAAATATAGGTCTAACCTTATATGCTCAATGGAGAAGTGTCGTACACTTTTGTTCACTTTACTTTTTCTGTTTAATGTTATATCAAAAATTAGGTTAGTGGTGTCCGAGTTTTCAAATCACAAATCTGGTATTTTCTTTGCAGGTAAGAATGCAATAATCAGAGTTCTACAGCGTCTACAAGTATAACAGCTACTACATCTAGATTTGAAATATATTACACAGAGACAAAAGACATCATTTAAGACGTCTGTGTGTTGTTATCTTCTTCTTCCTCTTCTTCTTAGTCAGCGATCAACATTAGCTACGCGTCTGTTCCAGTCATCATAAACAGGAGGATGTCTGGGAGGTCTTAACAGTTTCTCTTGTAGAGAGGGTGCTGCGGACCAGCTTACATCTGTCTGTCTGGCCAGACCTGTAAGACATGCTGTAGAGCAGCGGTTCTTAACTTGCCGATCGATCCTCTTTTTGGGGTCGAACGACCATTTCACAGGGGTCGACCAAGTCCATCAGAAAACACATATTCATTGAAGTTATAAAGGAAAATAATTGTTAGGGGGTCGCCACAACATGAGAAGGGAACTGTATTAAAGAGTCGCAGCGTTAGGAATGTAGAAAGCCACTGCTCTAGATTTTGCTAAGGTGAACCACAACCATTTACAAGAGAGCCAGCAAGACACATTTGATGTAGCTGTGCTCTGAGTTTACTGAGATAGACTGGCCAGCTCTGCACCACTTGGGTGTTGAATTGATGAATGACAAGTTAGATATTGTAAGGGCCCTTTGGTGCGAGTGAACAGTGCGGAGGAGCAGACAGATCACTACGGTTTAAGGAAAATGACACTGCGAGGAGTTAACAGGAGATCTGGCCGACACTCAACATTCGTGGGAAGGATGAGACGGATATACAATCAGACGGTTACTGGTACCATCGGAATTGGAACTCTTCACTTGCTGCTGAAGATGGGGGACTGAGATATTATGGGAGTGTCCCGAGGGCTGTGAGTCGATTTTTAATTTAACATTCTGAGTTGACAACATCCTGTTCCTGAATCTGTGTTGTCAGGGTATTTCTATTAATGTGCAACAGTGAATATGTGATGTAAGTTTATACATCTTACATTTAATTTGGGTTGACTAATGAACGTCGACAGATATGTATTCCCTACAGTGTGCTGTGTATTTGGCCCCTGTAAAAGGACAGTTTTCCATGCTTTCAGTCATACTGGGCATATAGGGCTAGACCTAGAGTATATAGACTAGTCGGCACTGGGTGGGTGATATGATCAGCATCATGCCGGCTGCCTTTACTTCCCAGGACTGAACCTCGTACCCTCTCAAGGCTGGGTCAGTCTGAAAGCCAAGGTCAAAACAAAAACAAATGTGGTCTGTCGGGGTCTGCTCCCACGACCTTCTGATCTGCAGGCGTGAGTCTAGCCCCTACACCACGGCGGCTCTCGTTTGGCCCCTTTGGCACAATATCTATGGTTTTTTAATCATTACTGCCTGTACCATACATCAGCTGTGACTTTTTTGTTTTATATGCTGGTCTAAGTATGATAAAGAGGAGCCGCTTTTAGTAATTCAAAATTAGGTGAATGTTACGAACTTATCCCCATCTGGGTCTGCTCCGTCCATTTTCACACTAGGTCACTTTTGACTGGGGCCCCAATCAGGCTAGTCAACCTTGCTCGATGTTACAGGGGTGATACGGTGTTCTGTTTGCTCAAAAAGCTTTCTGCATTGTCTTCCATTCATGTTTTCATTCCCTGAAAGAGAATACGTGTGACGTAGGTTGCAGCCTTGTAAGGGGGTTTGTGTCAGGGCCAGTTCTGCATATTTTTGGATGACTAAAAGCGCTGACAACCTGGAATATACAACACAAAGTTGATGAGCCTAACAAAGTATGAATGAAATTTGATCTAGTGCATAAATAAATGTTGAATTACAATCTACTGCTGTGTTGAGTCTGTTAATTTTAGTCCTTAATCAGGAATGGTTCAGCCAAACGTTTGTCCTAAAACAAATGATGGAGATGCAATTATTCACACAGATGGATCTGTTGTTCAACATGTAAAAAGCTCATAGGATTTCATGGTTATTGTTGGTGGAAGAACTGTAAAAGAAGATAACAGTGCTTTTGTCAAATACGGTTATCATACACCAAGACCAGCTCCAGAGCATGCCCTACAAGACTGCCCAAACTGTCACCCAGAGAGGAGAAATCTTTCCCACAAGAGCAGGAATGGAAAATAAACTATAGTAGTCTTCCTTGGTGACCCATGTTTTGAAAGACGTATAGGAAACATTTACAGACGAAGAATATGTCCTTCCCCTTATGGGTTCTTGGCCTTAAACACACACAGTGAAAGGATACATTCATCATCTGTCACCACCCACCCTATCTAAAAGCTGACTATTTGGGGGCGTTTCCTTCGAAGCTGGAGTGCGACTCCCTGAGAAGTGAGGAACCAACAGTCTGCATACAAATAAACCAGCTCTTAAAACAGATGTGCATGCAAAAATCAAGTTCTGCAACAAGGCAAACGTCCAGAAGTGGACGCACAATCATAAATTTCTGCTGGAGTTTAAAGCCAGGACTAAAGTCAGTAATTGCAAAGAAGAAGAAGAAAAATGTCTTCTGATAAATAACTAGGTTCTTTTTCCTAATGACAATTAAAAAAAAAAAAAAAAGCCAAATCAAAGATCATACTTTAATCATCTTTTATCTTATATAATATTTGTGTACATATATAAACAGTTGTCTTGTGTCCCTCTTTAGTTCCATGAATGTCTGCATTGATAATTCTGTGCAAGCCTGTTTTATAAACTAGTTATGCAAACCTCAGCAAGTTTAGAAGAATGCTACTCCCCCCAAAAGCAGACAAGTGGAACACCTTGTATGGAGGAAAGAAACAACTGCACGCAGCTGAAACGTGTAAATTCCACTAGATGGCATTGGGCCAAAAAGCAAAAAGCTCATGCCCTGCTGTATCATAACAACAATAAATTGGTTTCTTTATCTACCTCTTCCCCAGTTTTATACCTGCTGGTACTCTTTGATGTTTCTTCATGTCTCTGAATATTCCGAACAATAACCGCCATAAAGTGTGTCTTTAACAAAGGCTGACTGGTTCATTAGGATGATGAAACATAACATTCACAGTAGTTAACAGGACTCCTAGAAACCTCACTTTCACTATCATCAGTATGGGGACTCTTCATTGGCTACTGAAGAAGGGGTCAGAGCACATGCAGCAATACCCCGAGTGCATCATCATCATCATCAGATGCCTTGCCGACTGGCGTGGGCGACTATGCCTCTCCATAATCTGCAATCTCCTGCAGCATGTATCTGTGTCCATGTCATGCAACAAGACTGTCAAGCATGTTCTCTCGTTGTCTTCCTCTATCCCTCCTTCCACAGATCTTTCCAGTGGTCACCACAAGTGCAGAGATGTCAATTCCTGATTCATTATTTCACTCATGTTTACTCAATTTTGTCTGCATGTTAAGTATACCAGATAGTGGATCATAAGTAAGTACAAAGTAAAGTACCCTTTTCCACTGCTTTAGGCTTATAGGGCTAGTCCTATATTTTATAAACCATTCGGTAGTTTCTGGGTGATGTGGTCAGCATCAAGCTGGCCGCCTTTACTTCCCAGGACTGCACCTGGTATCTACTAAAGTCTGGGCCGACCTAGGAGCTAAGGTCATTTTAAAAAAAAAGTTTGGCTCTGTTGGGACCTAAACCCACGTCCTTCCGATCTGCTGGCGAGCATCTAGCCGCCTAACCACAGTGATTCCAAATAGTAGACCATAATGTACAGAATTCATGCTATGCCACACATAAACAATTTGTAAGTGTATATTCTAAATGTCACATTTAGTGCAGCATTACTATAAAACTATATGTAACTGGATGTTTTAAAGTGAACAAAACTAGGAGAGATGTGAGAAACAAAGAAATTACAAGTACTGGTGGAACAATGCCTTTAATTAAATTCACTGAAGAACAGCGAAAACGGAAATAGTTTGTCACTTTAATAAGAATGAATCCAAGGATGCCGGCAATGAAAGCAAACAGCATGAAAGTAGAAATACCAAAAAATAGGGGGCTAAGAACACGGATCGAAGGAGTCACTGATATCTTGACAGCCCAGCACATCACAGCACGGATCACCTGTTTACTCGTGTGATGGCTAGCGGCCCAAAGCAGACTATGGATACAAAATGTTTCATCACTCTCTATCTCTCTCTCTCTTGTTGTACCCCACCAGGTGATCACACAAGCCATAAATACCCACTGACACAAAGTGCCACCATGCGGATAAGGATCACCTGTGGAGAGGTCCTAGAAACCCCTTTCAAGGCCCCCCAGCAAAAGCCATGGTGAGGCTACAAATAATGAAATACTGCATATGTGACATCAACAGTATATAGAAAAATTAAAGTCAGCATTATGTGTGAAGTTTTAAATGATAAAATTGGGGGTTATTATACACTAGAATTTGTAACATCCTGATGTCAACCACTTTGTTTTAAAATAAAAAAGTTTGAGTCCTTTCTCAGACTATGATCTCTTCCTGAAAAAAGGCAGTCTCTAACAGTGTTCTGTTATAGCCAAATAACCAACAAAAATATTTTTAGTAGTGTTCAATGATTACTTCCCCTCATATACAAAAAAAATCCCCTCTGCTAAAAAAAAGGACTATAAAATCCAGCTGTGGTAGCACAATTGCTAGTAGACTCGCCTATCTGCTCAGTGGTCACAGGTTTCAACCCCTAGATTTTAATAAAAACTGACCAAGACTCAAAGTTTCCTCTGCTTCTTCTTCTCTTTCTCTAGCTGCATAGGACAGAGTTTTCAGAGAATAATAACCATACGTTCATTTTTAACAAGGGTAATTTTTTAACAGATTATTATTCAGTGAAGCTGAATAAATGAATGAGGAAGAAAAAAAATAATTCTTAAGTGCATCAGTAGTGAAAGAGAACATTTTATTAACCACAGCACAAAAATAATGCATGAACAGAAGAACCTCAATTATGTATTAAGAACATCATTATTCCACTCTCCTCAGAGAGAATTGTTTTTATTACAGATATCAAGGAATGTTAGGGAATGAACCGTGTGCTGAACCAACATTTGATACATCAGCCATTAACATCAGCATATTTCTCAACAAACAAGAAGCATCATCAGTAGAGGTAGCGCCGTTTTTCGTTGATCACGGCACTGATGACCCAAATCAAAAGAATGACTGTGCAGTAAAGGCCACCAGCTGCGGTTCCTTTAGCATAAGCTCCATACCGAGAGGCTTGCATGTACTCACACTTGGCATAGTAGATTTTTGATTGTTCTGAAAGACAATGTCAAAAAACTTATAGAAAACTACTGATATCTTTATTAATATGATAGAAAATTCTTATTCTTCGGATTCACCAGCTGCAAATTCCAGCAGAAAATTGTAATCGTTCTTCAATTTCTGTACTAGAGTGTTATTCCGGAATCTGAGTATTTGTGTGCACATCCGTTTTACAAATCTGGCTTATTCCAGCTTCTCAAGCAGATGCACTCTGACCTCAAAGGAAACACCCTATTAGTCAACTATGACAACATTCCTATTGGTGGTTGGGGTGGGGAAGGGGAAGGAAGCAGTGGGTCACCCCCCCCCCCCTCCCCCCTGCAACAATGGGGCCCCAGAACCCACAGAGAGATAAACGTGAATTCATTTATATCATTGTGTCTAAAAGAAAGCAAATTTGCTAGTGTTATAAGTATAATAATGCTGAATGTTATTTAGAAATTTTAACTCCAAATCATTTATAGTCTAGAGGACCAGCGCAATTGGATCAGGTTTAATCCCATATTGCTCGGCCTCAGAAAGGCTAGCTGCCTGCCAAGAGTGTCACAAAAGATTTGACCTCTTGTAAAAGATCACTTTGTGCCAGTGTCACATCAGGCATAGGGTCCTAAACTCATTTTTTTTATATAGAAGAGTGAACAGATCATTATGGTTTGGAGGAAAGAAACATGCAGCAGGTAGTCACCGGGGGGGATCTGGCTGATATGCTCTCAGAGGAAAGGAAAGGTGGACATGTCAAACCACTAGTGGCACCACTGGTATTAGAATCTGCACTGGCCACTGGTGTCAAGGATGAAGTGCTTCTGGGAAAGCCTTGAGTGCTGTGAGGTTAAGACTGAACTAAATTCAACTTTCAGAAACTGAAAAGTTGTGTCTTAACCCTTTTAGCCTGTGAAGCCCCACAAGATTTCCAGGAAAAAATCTGTAGAAAACATTTTTTTTTTTTTACATAGGTTAGTAATCAAATAATCAAAACAAATAAAAAGCAGTGATCAATAAACATGAACAGGGAAAATATTTCAATGGATGATATAATCCTGAGGCTAAAACTCCACATGTATCAGGTGACTCAAGCTGTGACCTATATCACTGAGGCTTACAAGAAAAATGACCTTAACCTGACCTTTTAAAAAAAGCATTTAGCTCAAAGACACCCCCCCCCCCTCACTAAAATTCTCTAGTTTTGTCAGTTAATGTATCCATATCCTGACCACCTAAGCCTACACACTGATGTACAATCAGCCAGTAGCCTTCACTACGGGTCTCATAGTCGGGCCACATTTCTGAAAAGTGACATTTACAGGGATATGGAAACAACCAGAAGGGCCAGATTTTTGGGGGCTTTTCGGGGAAAAGGGGTTAACTGCTGTAATATGTTTAGATTACTACAGACATCAACCAAGGAGCTGCTAGACGAGTAGTTAACAATGACACGCTCTCATTTGGGAGACCCAGGTTTAAATCCTTGATAAGGGTATCACATTTTTTCTTCTGGAGCAAAGAAAAACTTCTAACCTGCACCATCTCTACTAGAAATACAAACCTTAAATCCTCAGGCGTTTCTACTCTCTTTAAAAAAATAAAAGTCATAAATACAGGCAAAAAGATAGTTATACATACCGGCCAACAATATGGCAAACACGCCAAAGATTGGGTTAACAAACAACGACATGAATGCAATTGGCCAATTGTCAGCAGGGCGTCTCCAGGGGTCTGGCTGCTTAGCAACGACTGGTAGAACATAGGACATGCCTGACATAGTGTAAGTCGAGTACAAACTTCTCCTGCTGCCATAGAGCAACGATCTGAAACAACCAAACAAATCAGTTTTCTTCGCTGTCAAAGTGCACTTACTAAATGACACCATTATCAGGACATTCAAAGATAAATAACTTCTTCGTTGCATTCACCTGCTTTAAACTCTGGCGGAAAGTCATAGTTCTTCATACCTTTCCTACCTTTGGCTTTGTTCCAGGACTTGAAAAGTATGTACACATCTATTTTACAGATAAGGCATATTTGGGTGCAGACTGTTGGTTCCATGCCTCTCAGTGAGTACAACTAAAAGAAAATGACACCTTACTTCAAACTGTTTAGAACATAGTCTAACCAGGAAGGCTAATCCGGTCAACAAATGCCCGCAGAAGTCGGATGTTTTGGCTGAAAGGTGCAGATATTGCAGCCATGCTGTGAACGGGCACAACACAATTACATCTTTGGATGAAAGCAGTAGAAGAACATGGTCTTATGATGAATATTTAGACCCATAAAGATGCAAACAGCAGATAAAGGAGAGCGAAAAGCATCAATGAAATCATAATACTATTTGTGAATGAGAATGTAGACATCCGTTAGTCCCTGTGGTCCGTGGAGTTGTGCCACTAGTTTTAGGAACAACATCAACTCATCTGCTTAAATCAACTGTAATTACTGGCCTCGTGAGATTGAAAAGGTAGGGGCATTTAAAAAGAATGACAGATAACAGACAGACTAAAAGAGCTGAATGGTAGTAGACCAGGAGGCAGACCAACAACATTGAGAGATCATACGTGTACACCTACAGACACTGAGTCACCAGATGGAAAAATAAGGCCAAACAGTGCCCCCCCCCCCCCCCCCC
Organism: Candidula unifasciata; assembly: GCA_905116865.2. Lineage (NCBI taxonomy): Eukaryota > Metazoa > Mollusca > Gastropoda > Stylommatophora > Geomitridae > Candidula > Candidula unifasciata. The sequence continues at coordinate 170,754 of CAJHNH020004113.1, forward strand.
CAAAAGAGGCAGATGTCATCTGCAACAATAAAACTCAAAATCTTGGCTGCTGAAAAAGAAGATGTTTCACAGAAGAAGAGGTGAGGAATTGCCAGCATAAAAATCATCCACTGGAGTAAAGGCCATCCTCAGCCAGTTTATGCCAATCCAATCTGGACTTGCACGTGGATGGATAACTTTTGTGGTGGGATCTTTTTCTTCTTCTTTCTAAATGAGGTAGCCAACTTCTTTACTATAGTCATTTCTTTTTCCTCATATGGTTTCTGCAGCATGATCAAAGTACTGAAGTTTCCACAGGAGTATACATTCAGTGAGTGCTAAGAGGAGGAAGGAATCATCTCTTATGACATACTTGACTGGCAGCAGTGTTAGGTTCTTTTCTGGCCTGAAGATCCTGGTAACAAAATCACGGGAGGCATCTTGTGCATGATAATACAGAGGACATGGGAATTAGGCAAGCAAACATTTTCCGGCAGTGACTGCAACAACCTTCTTCTAAGGACTTGCAACACAGCAATGATTATGATAAGAACAGGGAACATAATGTGAAAATTTAGCTTTTCCTTTTCCACTCATTGTCACCACAGCCTCATAACACTGCATGACTTTGGGTCACCAGTTGCTGTAGACTGTCTGAGAAGTTTGCTCCATCACTGTCAGTAACTTGCAATCGACTTGGCATTTTCATATTTTAGGCCCATCCAATCAACCAGTGTCTGTGGTTTAGGCATTGGGAATGCGCTTCGTAATGTCAAGTTCGATACCAATTGCAAACGATTTGTCTTGCGCTGGCTTGGCATTGGTACCGAAAGCTGACCTTTTAGAAGCAATGGCAAACTAGTGAATGTACAATTTGAATAGAAAAATCACAACACAAATAATGCTGGAGTTGGATCTGCAACGTCATGTAAAGGATAAACAACTAACTTTTATAAAACTAATGAAACTTTGTATCCACTTATTTCTTGATTTGCTTCTTCTCTACACAGCCTTGTAGTGGAAAGGTGAGTAGATCTTGTTTACATATCAGTTCCACTGCTTTTTCTATTTTATTACTACTGACACAAGTGGTTCATATTGACCAATGTACTGTGTGATGAAGTGGCATTCTCCATTCTTTGTGATGTGGTCTCTGTATGAAATACTAAGGACCTTTCCAATGCTCCCCCTCCCCACTACTCAGAAGCAAACAATGTATCTAAAGATCAAGAATAAATCAGGATTCAAGGGCTCTACAAATTAAATGTAAAATGTTTCCTGTTTACCTGGATCCAGTGAGACTTTGTGCCCCAGCAATACTGGATTTGGAAGCATATCGTTTCATGCCCCCCTCGCTGAGGTTGGAGACACTGCCAGTGTGGGAGTCTCCATAGTAGTATGCTGGGTAGCCTGGAGTCGACATGATGACGGCTTCACAAAGAAACGCTTTCTTCACTTCACCTATAAAATAAATGAAACATATTTTTATCTATAAAATAAATGAAACTCTTCATCCATTTCAAATATTTGAAAAAAAAATTAAATGGTTTTCCCCATTTCAACTATAAATTAGATTGAATAATTGTTTCCAAATTTTACTTATAAAAAATGAAATCCGTTTTTTCCATTTCGCCTATAAAAAAATTATTATTTTATTTTTCAATGTCACCTAAAGTAAAAATACGTAATTTTTTTTATTTCACCACACAAACAAAATAAAACTTGTTTAATTTCACACTCAAAAATTAATACACTTCTATCTTCTTCGCATCCACCAGCCTTGTGGACAGTTCTGGTTGCTCATCCACTTCTGGACTTTGGTTTTGTTAAGTTTTACATGCTCCAGGTTCTTATTCTTATTAACGCGTTGATTTATATTCCAAGACTCCCATTCATGTTGCAGCACCGGTTCAGTATAACATTTTAGTACTTGTTTTCTGAAGTTTAATGACCTGTTGCGCAATACCATTTTCCTTTTGAAATGCAACCTTCGCCTGAATAATAATAATTTAAATGCACATTTTCCATCAGATGATAACTTATAACTGTCCTCAAATATGTGAACTTGTTTATAAGTTTAACTCCTTCAGGCCCGAGTAACGCTGTGTGTGTTGAGTGAGAAGTTCTGATCTGACAAACCACACTGTCTACGTCGATCGTGTATCCGTACATAATGATTCGCATACTGCTCCGTACTTATTTTTAATGGTCCGAGCTACTATTATAATATTCAGGAAAGGTTACTGATACTGTTTTTATTTTGTTTACAAGTCTTTGTTCACATGTTTAGGCAGAAAATGCTACAATTCCTTGCTAGTGTAATTTTCAGACAGTGAATTTTCTGATTTCGCCTTCATCTGGTCATGGATACCAACGTTCCAAACACAAGCACCGGCCGCAAAATGTGCCTTTAAAGCTCTTCTTCTTCTTCTTCGCGGTCACCAGCTGTACACTGGCGGAAAGTTCTGGTTGATCGTCCACTACTGAACTGCAGTCCTGCTCCAGAACCTGTGTGTTGCGTGTGCATCAGTTTTACAGATCTCATTCTCTTGAATACAGACTGTTGGTTCCTTGCCTCTCCGGCAGATGCACTCTGACTTCAAAAGAAGCTACCCATTAGTCGACTCTTACTCTTATAATGTTAATGAAAACAAAGTGTTCGGAAAATAATTTGGATGGTAAATTTACATCAGCGGCAGCGGACAGAGTAGTTCTGATGAGGTAAACCAGAAGGACCCGTTTCAAATGTCATTTGCATAGGATGTAATAGTTACCCACAAGTGAAAAGTAATATACTTTTGTAAGGATTAGACATATCTTACATTCTGAGTTGCCTTTTTTCTTTACACATCCACTCTGCCATTTTTGTAAAGGGAAATCATGCAAGCCAAGTCTGTCAAAATCAAAACTCATGGGCATAGAGTTGAGCACTCTGCAGTATATTGTAATCTTCACATAGTTGGTAGCAACCCTATTTGTTTTGTTTTTCTTTTATGTTATAACCAATGAGGGGGCTGTGTAGTCTCGAGGCATGGTGTCCGCTTTGAGTGCTAGAGGTTTCAAGTTCAATCCCCGGTAAGGGCTGGACTTTTTCACATGGATTTGAACTTCTGTAATTTCCCCTGGTCTCTGGGTAGTGAGATCGGACACATTGTTGCGCACATAAAAAAATCCCTTGGCAGTCGGAAATAAAATAAAAAAAAGTAGCCTAACGGCGCTGCCCAGACAAAATTTTGAGTTAAAAATCTACCCAAAGTATTTCAGGATCCTCGCCGGTGCTACAGAGCCTGTGCACTGTGCTGAGCTTCTTTGGACCCAGCCTTGAGTTAGAAGAAATATGTTGCACTTATGGGTTACTACCTGTGTGCCATGATAATGAACCATTGCTGAAGACCTCAAACTATAACCACTGTTTCGTCTCCTTGATGTTGAATGAGTCCTTTTCCTGTATTCTCCATTACAACAATGTCGAAAAGTTGAAAATCCTGTGTGTGTACAGTATCATGTATGGAGTGTTCCATAAACTCATAAACAGATAAAGAGTTCACTGGTACTGGTACAGAAAGAGACAGGATGGCCCCAGCATGCATATCAGGCCAATTCTAGTCACTTCCTGTTTTTTTTGTTTTTGTGTATCCCTCTAGGATTGGTGTAAAGTAATAAAGTAAAGGTCTCTTTTCCACGCCTTTAGCCGTATAGGACATATCGGGCTAGACTTAAATTTTATAGATCAGCATCACGCCCGCCACCTTTACTTCCCAGGACTGCACCTGGTACCCACTCAAGGCTGGGTCGACCTGGGATCTAAGGTCATATTTGAAAAAAAGTCCGGCTCCGTCAGGGTGAACCCACAACCTTCTGATCTGCAGGGAGTGTCTAGCCGTTCCGCCACGGTGACTCCTCTAAGATTGGTGCATACTATAAAATTAACACTAAGTAAAAGTAAAATACTTAACAACACTCTATTCGGATGAGACTCCAACCCAACAGAAGAAAATCAGAAACTGTTCCACAGTGTAACAATAGTTAACAGTTATATTATTAATTAAGAGATGGTCACCGTAACAGCTCATCGTCATTATTCATTATCTTACAAAGTAACTAACTGTTAGTTGTAAGTTAAACTTAAACACTACTGTAACTGAATTATGTCACTAACTACCTGTTATTTGTTAACTAAACTCTACAGTAACTGAAGTAAGTCCCTAACTTACTGTTAGTTGTTAACTAAACTCTACAGTTACAGTAACTGAAGTAAGTCACTAACTCACTGTTAGTTGTTAACTAAACACTACAGTAACTGAAGTAAGTCACTAACTCACTGTTATTTGTTAACTAAACACTACAGTAACTGAAGTAAGTCACTAACTTACTGTTAGTTGTTAACTAAACTCTACAGTAACTGAAGTAAGTCACTAACTCACTGTTAGTTGTTAACTAAACTCTACAGTAACTGAAGTAAGTCACTAACTCACTGTTAGTTGTTAACTAAACTCTACAGTAACTGAAGTAAGTCACTAACTCACTGTTAGTTGTTAACTAAACTCTACAGTAACTGAAGTAAGTCACTAACTCACTGTTAGTTGTTAACTAAACTCTACAGTAACTGAAGTAAGTCACTAACTCACTGTTAGTTGTTAACTAAACACTACAGTAACTGAAGTAAGTCACTAACTCACTGTTAGTTGTTAACTAAACACTACAGTAACTGATGTAAGTCACTAACTCACTGTTAGTTGTTAACTAAACTCTACAGTAACTGAAGTAAGTCACTAACTCACTGTTAGTTGTTAACTAAACACTACAGTAACTGATGTAAGTCACTAACTCACTGTTAGTTGTTAACTAAACTCTACAGTAACTGAAGTAAGTCACTAACTCACTGTTATTTGTTAACTAAACACTACAGTAACTCAAGCAGTAAGTCACTAACTCACTGTTAGTTGTTAACTAAACACTACAGTAACTCAAGCAGTAAGTCACTAACTCACTGTTAGTTGTTAACTAAACACTACAGTAACTGATGTAAGTCACTAAATAACTGTTATTTGTTAACTAAACACTACAGTTACTCAAGCAGTAAGTCACTAACTAACTGTTAGTTGTTAACTAAAAACTACAGTAACTGATGTAAGTCATAACAGACTACCTGCTAACCTTCAGTAATGTGAAAATCAAAATCAAACAAATAAGTAAATCAATATGACTAAGTAGTAAGTGAGACACCATTTAAAAACAAAAATAGAGTAGATCTAACAGATATACTGTACCAAACAGAGAATACGAGGTTTCTGAACAACAGATCAACTTCAACATGATTGCACACGGGTGGAACTTTAAGTAAGTGTAGTGTAACCCATAATTTATGGCATAAAAGCTCCGTTTTTCGTCTAACTCAAATCTGAGTTTTTTTCTTCAAAAACAAGAGTATACGGTTAGGCAGCTGTAAGCAAACAGTCGGTAAAGAAAATATGTCCGGATCTCTGGTGGGTTGCGAATGCTGAATGGTACAATAACAGGTGACAACTTACCTTGCTCAAACTTCTACAAACAAACACTGTCTTCTCTTCTCCTTCAGTTCCTGGTCGGAAGTGATTCCTCGATTCCTCAGTTGTAAGTGCGCATGCGTGGACAGGTGACAATCCAGGTAAAGGTAACTGGTAATCAGGTAAAGGTAAATTCTTGCGAGGAAAAATTATAATAAATAAACCAACCCTATATTGTATATCTGAAAACATAATTGAGAAACATGATGAAATCTATTAACATATATTGATGTGTCACAGAATTTCGATATTTATCAATTGGCTCTCTATTAAACATTACGGGGCTCGACACAAAGCAGTGCGCCCCAACCCCCTTACGATTTCTCATCAATATTCAGAACCCCCTTTACAGAACATGGATCTTACTACAGCACGCCTGAAATTCTCTCTTTCTCTGGCCAATTCTCCAGCCCTATGTATTTTCCATAGCCAATGATCTTCAGTGTCTTTTATTTACCTTTGTGAAGTTCTGTTTTGTTTTATGAAAACTAACTTTGTCCTCTGCCGCTCTCTCCATCTCCAGGCTATCAGGACATTTAAAATGGCAAAAATAGGTCAGCTTTTGGAGGAGGATGCTGTTTATGAGCCAGTTCTCCTTGATGTTCTGATCATCGGACTACTCAGGTGGGTATAATTGTAAATTATAAGTAACACATAGAACCATGTAGCACCGCTCGTGGGGTTCTTGAACAACGCGTAACTTGAACACGCACATAGTGGCATCCACACTAAGAAATGTGGAAGGGCGGGGGACGTCCCCCTACGGATTTTCTAAGTGGGTAGTAGTGTGGTGAGGTGGCAATATATCAGGAAGAGAAAGCGTGACATCCCAATAATATTTTGACATCTCAAGAAAGTCGGTTTAACCTTACTCCCACCCCTCCCCCTTTTTTTATGTAGGTCACTGTTAAAAGGAAACCAACTGCGGGCTGCGTGGATTTTTATCATGGTATAGGGCGTCGCAGGTCGACCCAGCCTAAAATGGGTACCAGGATGACTGTCCTGTGGAAGTAAAGACGGCCCGCGTAATGCTGATCACATTACCCACCTAGTGCCGACGGTCTGTAAAAATATGGGGTGCTCGATGCGCCTAAAGGCGTGAAAAGGGGATCTTTACATTTATGTTAAAAGGGTTAACTGCTCGCTCAACAATGGAATTAAAACCCGAATCATTGTCGCCGAAGACTAAACGAAACAATATGCTCTTTAACTGCATTGAGGTAAAAAAAAAAAAAAAAAGTCAACATGCTGTATTGAAGCTTCCTGCCAATCCATCTGAAGCGTTGAAATTATTTGTTCTAGTGTATACTCTATCATCACCATCATGTAGCAGGTTCTTTGCAGGACGTTGCTCTCATCACAGTCTGCCTGAAAGAAACTCAGTCACTCGCCAGCTCTCCCACCTCATGTACTTTCATACTCAAGAAGTCCCTTGTAGCCAGGGCCCATCTTCGTATCGGTTCGTATATACTTTATACTTGAGCTTAATCCTGAATTTTTATAAAACGAGACCTTTTGCGTTTTTGTTGTTGTACCGTCGGGCATACTTAAAAAACGATTGTCATTGTGAAAACGGCTCCGATGAGGGTGGGGTGACAGTAGTGTTCGCATGAGACTGTCGCACAGAACTTGTATCTGAGGTCCTTTACCGTATATTGCAGCCTCTGGTCGTTGTCTCCCGTCTTACATCAAGGACACCATCCATGATATCTCTTTCAATCGATCTGGCTTACCTCTTCCTTCAGGTATCATATTTGACCTTAGATGTTGCCTCTTTCTACACTTCTATCCCACATTCTGATGGTCTCCAGGCTATTCCTAGACCGCTGAGTCAGATCTGTTATGGCCACTGACCCTTTGATACGTCTGGCCGAATTAGTTCTCACTCTCAGCTCTTTCGAGTTCAATGGTCACCTTTTCAACCAGTGGCGTCGCTATGGGCACCAAGATAGGACCTAGCTATGCCTGCATCAACATGGGCCACCTCGAACATCAAATACGCCATGCATACACCGGTAGGCTCCCCGAGCTCTACGGGAGATATATCGATGACTGTATCGGTGTTTCCGATATACCTCTTTTTAAACTGCAGGACTTCATTGGCCTTTTCTCCGACTTCCGTACCAGCATCCGATTTACTTCCAGCATTTCACCTTCGTCGGTGCATTTTCTTGATCTCACTGTCACCTTAGTTTCTAAAGGTCTCAGCACCTCGGTGTACTATAGGCCTACTGATTCCCATACTTTTCTTCTCAACTCGTCCTCCCATTCCCTTCTCCCAGCTTCTACGCCTCTGCAGACAATGTCAAAAGAACGACGACTTCCACTGTAAGACCCGTGAAATAATTAACTTCTTCTGGCTTTGAGGTTACCCTGAACACGTCTTAATGTCTGCCTTTCAGCGATCACGGCCTATCAGTTGTGCTGAGGCCCTCGTTTTCAAGCCTAAACGTCACCACAATAGAAATATCCTATCACTTAACTACCACCCTCACAATATCCAAGCCACACACATCCTCCTCAGGCATCTCTCCATCCTTAGGGTTGACGCCACATAGCACACTTTTCTCTAAACTTCCTCTAGTGGCCTACAGGCATGACCGAAACCTCAAGGACGTTCTGGTCAACAATCGATTACGTCCTACGTCGGAGTCCCATTTGGACACGATCTCCTGCCACAGACATGTATGCAGGACTTGTTCATGTGTGGTTCAAGGGGAAAGTCTGGAATTCCTGAATGCTAATTTCCACATATGTTGAATGTTAAATTAAGAATCGACATCACAGCACTCGGGACACTACCATAAGCTCTCCGTCCCCAACTTCAGCAGCAAATGAAATGTTGCAATTCCTATGGCACCAGTAACTGTCTGATTGTAAATGCGTCTCGCTCTTCCCCCGAGTGTTGAGCATCTGCCAGATCCCCTGGTAACTCCCCGCAGCACCATTCTCCTCAGACCCTAATGTTCTATATGTGCCTCCGCACTGCTCACTCACCGACCAAAACAGGTGGTCGTTGAGAGGAGGCGAGTTAGATGGTGGGACAGCTAACTCTCACAATATCTAGCTTGTCATACAAGTCACCACCAAGTGGTGCAGAGCTGGCCAGTCTATCTTCTTGCTCATTTCCCAACACACCAGCATGACCTAGAGTAAACATCTAAAGGACGCTAACTAACTGAGAGCTCTAAAGTGGTGCTTGCCACTCTGCACGGAGCAGGTCTGTCTCCACCTTTTTAAACATGCTCTGTGAGTCAGTTACAATCACGGCATATGTGTACAGCTGATTCTGAAGCCAGCAGTGACTGCCTCCACCTCCATTCTCAAACTAGACATTGTCTTCTACAATGTAATTTACGCTATCAACTGCGAGAGATGTGGCATGAAATCCATCGGCGAAACGGGTCTACAACAGTCCGACAGGTTCAGACAATATCTGTTGAATGTGCAGTACGGTGCCTGGAAACCAGTACCATTGAACTTAATTCTCAGGATCATTAAGGTGTTCATAACATGGATGTGACAGCCATTAAATCTAGCTACTCTGGCGACACGAGTCCACAAGCCTTATTTATAGGCGTAATAATAAAAGTATTATCAAAATGATGTTAAGCCAAAGGTGGAGCTGAGGTTAAGTTAGCTTCAATGAAATACCCTCAATACACATGTCTATTTACAGTCTGACAGCTAAAAGTAAACTCCTGACCTCGTGGCGGAGATGGGACAGAAACGGGTCACCGGCACTATACTATAACCAGATGTTTCGGTTAGATGAGGCTCAAGCAGTAGGAACACTCTGATCTCAAACTTCAGGCAGGTGAGGTTAGTCACAGCTCCCTTATGTAGTTCATGTCGATGACGGACTCAGGTCGAAACATTGATTTGTCTATTGTTCCCCCCTCCCCCCACCTCTTTTGATATGCCTGTTAGCCACAGCTCTTTTTCTTCTACAGCATCTTGAGCCATTAAGGTTCATTGCTGCAGATATCAGCTGCCTCCATTCATCTCTCTGGTTGGCCCTCTCTTTCCAGTTGGTGACACCAAGAGTTTGCAGGTCTGTCTGGACATTATTTCTTCATCGTCTTCTTGGTCTGCCTCGTGGTTTACGACCATTCATCTCAATAGTGTATACAGTTTTTACCTCTCTGTCTTCTGATATTTCCTCAATATGTCGCAGCCATTTCATTCTATTAGCTCTCGTTATGCCAGTGATCAATGGTGATTTAAACAGATTATGAATTGTGTTGCTTCTGGCTCTCCATTCCCCGCTGCTTACATCTTTGATAGGTCTTGAGTTTCGTCGTAAGGCTGTTTTTGAAAACCTGTAATAAGCCTTCATCTTTTTTTTAGCTGGGCTCCAAGTTTCAGAGCCATATAAAACGACTTGTCTTATCAACATTTTATATATTCTGATCCTGGAGATAGATACTTTGACTTTAGCAGATGCTGAATGTCATAGTATAATAAAAGTAACAGACCATTTCACCCATTTAGGTAGAAATTTTGACTGTCTGGACAAAACGAAGGAAGTTATTATATGCACCTGGCAAACCAACAAAAAAAGCCTTAACAAAATATAGAGCTCTAAGTTATACAGCTTAAAGACAAGACTATGAATCTTCAATTGTAGTGCTATTTCAAATCTGACATATGCCAGCGAAAGCTGAACCACAAAAGATATGAAACATAAGTTAAATGCATCTAAAAAAAAAATGCCTGAGAAAAATTATGAACATTGAATGAGATGCTCGCTAGTGCAGCTGGTTAAACTCCTTGTGATCTCAAGGCCGAAGGGTTGCGATATCCATAGTACCGAGCCAAAGGGTTAACAACTCATGGTTTCTGGATATTTAAAAAAAAAAAAAAAAACTGGGTACACTGAGATGTAATGAGCAAAGAATTACAAAATGGGCACTAAAATGCACAACCAATACTCTCCACCGGAGTTTACAGCCTGTAAACTCCAATGTGTTTATATTGATGGCACAGAGCAACATGTTGATGTCAGGGATTTGTTTTAGTCTGTTGCTAGATGGCGAGAAATTGAAAAGTAATAGGATACAAAATTGCTTGCTTATGGGTTCATATTGCATTATGCAGAAAAATAAGGGTGAAGGAGGCGGAGAGAAAAAGGCAGTTCCATTCTTTACCAATAGAGGAATATCGTAACTAAAGAAATATTTCAAAACACCAAAAACTGGGACACCCAGAGAAATATGAATATCTAGATCCGAACAGGACTATTTAACCAAGTTCACTCAGGGTCTAAAATGTTGGAAAATGGGAATCGTTGCAGGCCAGAGGCCCAAGCCTTGAAAGATCATTAATACAATTTATTTGGCAGGTGATTTAGCCTGCAGGTCACCAGTTGAACAGACCTGACTTAAATCATCTGGCAAAACTAATAATGATAATAGACCCAAGCTGGAAAAGACATTTTGTTCATTGTCAATCAAATGTTCCTTTTAAATGAGTCCGTCTTAATAAGGTTTTGCTGTATTTGCGAACGTGACACAAAAGTGTTTTTGTCACTATTGTAATTGTCCAACGACCCCAAGCACCCCATAATTCGGTTCACACATATTGATGTTTTTGAGATCCCCCAGGGTTGGTAGCCGAGTTAGTTTCATGCTTTGTGAAATGCTTGCTGCGATTGACCAGCAGTTCTGCAGGAGGAGACTGAGCTACAGGAGATAAAACCCAGAGCAATAATGTAAATACACTAGCCTAATAAAAAGGTCCTTTATGTACATTTAACAATAAGGTTGTACAAATACTGAAAGCAGCCGAAATGTAGTGGCTAGATGCTCACCTCGGGCCTGAAGGTTAAGTCTCCACTGAACCGGTTTATTTGAAAAAAATACTTGGGTTCTATGTCAACCCACCCTAAAACAAGTACTATCCCTGGGAAGTAAAGGCAGCTGACATTATGTTGACCACACCAACCACCGAGTGCTGAATGGTCTATACAAATACAGGTTCAGTTCTACAAACTAAGTACATCTAAGGGCATGGAAAAAAAGGTCCTTAACTTTTACTTTATGCAATTATTACACAGCAACTTCTGTGAACTTTGGCTAAAACAGAGCAGGAGAGATTTCAAAGAAGAACAAAACAACACAAAGATCATTAACGTTTAAGACAATTTAATGAAGTCAATAATGAAAATGATACAAATGCTCAACGGGCAATCTCACACATCATGTTTTCATTGGCTCGGAAGCATCAAGATTCTTGCCCTGTTTCTCCAGCTCGGCTCTAGAAATAAAAAGCATAATTTATCATTAAATTAAAACTGCTGATAGCAAACAGAAACATAACAATATATGTAGCAGAAACTTCACGGAGGAGCGAGCACAACAGTTGCCTTCTGACTGTCAGAAGAAGTCCCACTTATCTGAATATTTTGGGCCTATTTACCTTACTTACACTCTCGGTGGGGGGGGGGGGGGAGAGAGCATCCCAGGTCACGACTCCCAGGTTTCGCACTACTCTTGTGTGTAATAACAAATGTTGATTCTTGATAGAAAACCTCAACTTTAAAGATCACTGAGGACACTATAGTAAAATAAAAAATAAAACAGTGTCTCACTGAGCATATGGTCTAAAATTACACGTTTTTGCAGACCAACCAACATGTGATGTATGATGTAAATATCACATTGGCAATCATGACTCCTAAGACATATCCTGACACCCTGTTTATCAACTGCTCTGCAAAGACTAAAATAACTTAATAAATTAACAGAACTACAAAAAAATTAGATTTCTAAGAGCATGCATCTTTTCCATTGCAACATACGCCTGTGAGAACTGGACACTTACTAAACAAGCTGAACACCACATAAATGCCTTTGAATACAAATGTTTTAGACGGATTCTCAAAATAGCATGGGTAAACGCAAAGAGACAGATTGTTAATAGCATATTCATTCCAACATTAAGCTACCAGTGCCAAACATGGACACTATCTAAAGCCCATATACGCAAAATTACCACCTGCGAGATGAGGTGCCTGAGAAAAGCAGCCAACCTAACCATACGAGATCGAGTGAATAATGAAACTATCAGGCAAATTGTGGGAACAACACCTTGTACTAGATTCATCGAGAAACAGCAGATCAAGTGGTTTGGCCATCTCGTTAGAATGCAGCAAGATCAAATACCAGCACAAGCACTAAATCTCAGAAGATCAGCTACAAGAGCAAGAGGACGGCCGCAAGGTTCTGCAAAGGACATGCTACTGACTGACTTTGAGCTGAGTCAGCCTAAGAGTCCTTCTTACAGTCCACGCCTTGTGGTGTTAGTATTCATGTTTATCCACAACTTTCTGCCCCATGTACTTTAAACAAATTCTGATATAGACGATGTCTAACCAGTGTCTTCTCTCTACTTCTACTTTCCCATGGTCACAGTATATTCTAATTTTCGCCATCTCATCTTGAGAATTCTATTTCTTGTCTTGGAAAAAAAGAAAGATTGCCTAGAATATAAGAACTCCTAGGTCAATTATCAAAATCTACCTCAATGCAGTCAAAGCCAATGCCAAAAAACGCACCTAGCCACTGGGGCATGTCAGGGTGAGAACAATTTATGGGGTTGATTTTCCTCTCTCTCTCTCAGACACATAAATAATTAAATGTCACACATCAAAGATGTTGAAAAATGTCACCTAGGTTAATTCTCCTTTTCTTGAAATCCCTCATACAAGCACACTACCCTGACTCTCAGACACACACATCAATCAAATGTACACACCGAAGCTGTTTAGAGAAGTCATCATCTATGTTATCATCGTCCCAGTTATCCTCCCACACATTAATGTCTTCAGGTGCCTCGTCTTCACCTGTCCAGTCTGCAACAATATGTAACAAAACATTTATTATAAATTTATAACATAGGTCACTAGATCACGATGGGACAGTACGCATTGCAGCAAGTCAACCAGTTCAAATACCAGCTGCTGGGAGACTTTTCCAGGCCGTAAACTGATGGTTTCTCAGGAAAAGAGAAACTGGCAAGAGGACAAAACTAGCTGTTTACTGCTCTTTCTATGTGCAGGTCCTGACCTATGGGTGTGAGTCATGGGCAATGACAACAGCTTACAAAAGCCAGCTTTAGGTTTCAGAAATGATATATCTCTGAAAGGTGGTCCAAGTTACAAGGAGTGACAAAGTTTGCACAGACAGTATGTCAGGATCTTTAAACCCAGGTCGAACAAACACGAGCATACAATTAATTCAGATCTGTTAAACGGATGTACATGCAACACTCAGGTTTTGGAACTAGACTAAAGTCCAGTGATGGACAAACAACCAGAACTTTCCACCTGAGTTTACAACCGGTGAACGTGAAGAAGAAGTACTCCACTTGGCAAGACAAGCGGAGATATAATAAAAAACTAAATTCCTGGAGAAACTGTGGCCAGAGGAGGGGTGGGGAGCGAACAGCCAATTACTGTATCAAACACTGAACAATAAAATGGTTTGGACATGTAGTCATAAAAAACACCAACCAGTCTGCAGTGCACTTCATTATATAAGAATACCAAGAGACACAGCATCTCAGGAAAAGAAAAGTGACCAGATAACATTGAGCAGACACGCCATCTCAGGAAAAGAAAGGTGACCAGATAGCATTGAGCAGACACAGTATCTCAGGAAAAGAAAGGTGACCAGATAACATTGAGCAGACACTGCATCTCAGGAAAAGAAAGGTGACCAGATAGCATTGAGCAGACACAGTATCTCAGGAAAAGAAAGGTGACCAGATAGCATTGAGCAGACACAGTATCTCAGGAAAAGAAAGGTGACCAGATAACATTGAGCAGACACAGTATCTCAGGAAAAGAAAGGTGACCAGATAGCATTGAGCAGACAGTATCTCAGGAAAAGAAAGGTGACCAGATAACATTGAGCAGACACAGTATCTCAGGAAAAGAAAGGTGACCAGATAACACTGAGCAGACACAGTATCTCAGGAAAAGAAAGGTGACCAGATAACATCGAGCAGACACAGTATCTCAGGAAAAGAAAGGTGACCAGATAACATCAAGCAGACACTGTCATGACATCCTGTATTTACAACTAGTTAGAACAATAAATGTCATGGTGGTGTGGGGGGTGGGGAAGGGGGGAGTTAAGCCTGGGAAGCTCAATGAGACATAATCCATGACACCTTTGCATCTGCACCGGGGTGACAAAGGATTAACTTTTTTGCTTAATTCTATTTAATTGTAAACGTAGTATGCACCTGAGGGGGTACAGCGAAGTATGCCTGACAATAAAATGTGCAATCTATTGTTGGTGTCTTCTTTGTTCAAATATATATAGATGAATAAGGAATGCCCATGACCATGCGATCTTTGAAGAAGTTTCAGCTATCCTCCGAATAACGATCCCAAATTATCGAAGCCGAAAATATACTATAACAGGGCCTCAGTCACATGTAAATTGCGGACTTCCGGGGACTATACCGCCATCGCCGAGAGTATCTCCTGTACAACTACACGCGACGGTGGTGATGGTATAATCGCAGGAAGTCCGCAATTTAAGTCGCCAGAAGTCTGCAATTTAAGTCGCTGGAAGTCCGTAATTTACATGTGACTGAGGCCTAGTTAGGGTATATTTTAGGCCTCAATAATTTGGGACCGTTATTCGAAGGATAGCCAAATTTTCTCCTAAAGATAAAATTAACGAGGATAATCAACTGTTATACTAAGGGTAAAATAAATACACCATTTCTATGACATGTTTGTTAAGATTATCAAAATATTCAGTCCAAATAAAAATTTTAAAATGTACTATTAATAATTTAATTAATGACCCAATCACTTAGTGAGATTATGTAAATATTAACAGTTACATTTCTATCATAATAACAACCCAAACTCAATATTTAAAAGTTTTAATATACATTGTTTGTTTTTAAAGATTTGAGGTATGGTAGTTGTATGTATGAGTATCGTATCAGTGACAGTATCATTGAGTATGTGACAACAGAACTCACATTTGGGTTCAATTATCAAGACAGCATTCTAGAAAGAAATGTGTTGAGATATTTGTGTAACTGTAAGGCAGAGGAAGACGCAAACAGTTAACATTTTAATGAAAACAAATGATAAGAGTTGAAGACGCAGTAGTTGAACCTGATTTACTTTACTGAATCACTCAAGTTCAAGTCTGCTTCATCATTCAATTCATTATCACTGTAAAAATGTAGAAAGCATACCAGGCCCAGTACAACCGTGCCTGCTGATTACTTCTTAAACAAACAACAAATCTAAAGATTTACAGACTGACTAGTACAACCTTCGGCAGGAAACTCTTCGAATTCGTCATCTTCTTCGAGAAGTCCCAGGTCTGGTTTGGTTGGGTTGTCAGCCATGATGTTGCTTTTTGAAATCTCAATCAGGAATCCGTATCAGAGTTGTGTCCCTTTAGGTTTGTATAAAATATGGATCTTTTTCCTACT
This sequence comes from Candidula unifasciata, assembly GCA_905116865.2. Taxonomy (NCBI): domain Eukaryota; kingdom Metazoa; phylum Mollusca; class Gastropoda; order Stylommatophora; family Geomitridae; genus Candidula; species Candidula unifasciata. The sequence continues at coordinate 186,752 of CAJHNH020004113.1, forward strand.
GTATTTTGTTTTCGAGTTAGTTGTGTATCCTTTACAGGACTTTGCATAACTAACCCCAGCATTTTTTTTTTTTTAGCAGTTGTGGTTTTTCTAGGCATATTTACGTCCAGTAGTTTGCAGCTGCTTTATGGACGGTCAGCTTCTTGATATTACTGTCGAAACCAACGCAAGGCGCAAGGCCCGCAACTGGGATCGAACCAGGCACGCCGGCATTACAAAGCGCGTTCGCGACGCCTAAACCACAGACGCCGACTTCTTCCTCTTAGACAGCATTGCCATTAAAATTATGTGGTTGCGCCAGCACCGTCTCAAATAAATAGAGAAGATCATGGGTTGCGCCAGCACCGTCTCTAATAAATAGAGAAGATCGTGGGTTGGCCAGCAAGGAAATGCAAATTATAAATTTTGAGAGCATGCATTTTCCCTGTAGCAACATAAGGATGTGAGTCGTGGACTATCTCCCAGTCCTTAAGAAAGAAAATAGGGACTTTTGAGCTAAAAAAAAAGATTTTCAGAATATCATGGACAAAGAAGAGAAGAAATACTGACATTTTAAAAGATCTAAACATCAATGAAGATTGGCTGATAAACAACATCTTGTCTCGGCAGCTGAAATATTTTGGTCATATCAAACGCCATGGCGGATTGGGGGGGGGGGGGGACACAGCATAATGCATGGTACCAGTAAGGAGAAGCAGGATCTGACCAACACGAAGATGGGCACAGGATATAAGTTACTCCTTGAATATGAAAGTACTTGAGGCGGGAGAGCTGGCGAGAGACAGAGCTTCTTTCAGGCAAATCGCGATGTTCGGCAAAGGACCTGCTACATAATGATGACTTCTTCTTCTTCTTCTTCTTCTTCTTCTTCTTCTTCTTCTTCTTCTTCTTCTTCTTCTTCTTCAGCATTCCCAGCCCTTGAAGTTCATTGCTGCAGATATCGCCCTCCTCCATTTATCTCTCTTATTGCCTTTCTCTTTCCAGTTGGTGATACCAAGATCTGGTAGGTCTGTCGGGATATTATCTCTCAATCGTCTATTTAATCTCTCTCGTGGTCTACGACCATTTAGCTCCCTTGTGTATACAGTCTTTACCCCTATGTCCTTTGACTTTCTCTCAATATACCCCAGCCATTTTATTTCAGTCTATTAGCTCTCATGACGCCAGGGATAAATGATGATTTAAACATATAGCGAATTTCGTTGCTGCTTCTCGTATGACCAGATTACGACAGGTACCATTTGTAGTCGAAGTCTGCGCTGGCTGCTGAAGATGAGGACGGAGCACTCATGGGAATGCCCCGAGTGCTGTGATGTCAATTCTTGACTCAACTCAACTCAACACATTTTACCTCTTTTTTCTCGATTTTTTTTTTAGGCGCTTATATCCACGTTTGGCACTAGTAGCACAATCCTGGTAAAAGTACTGTAGCGAATAATGCTTTTGTGTGTGTATGTGTGTGTGTGTGTATATGTTCGCTCCTTCCATATTTAGAGCATAGTGCTAATTATAAACCGTTTGATCGTCCCACGCAAACACAAAACTGTCACCCTGCAAATTGTCCACTGTCACAGACAGATGACAATGTTAAACATGCAATGAAAGGCACGGGAAATTCCCCATAGAAAAACATTTATTCTGTAACTATATGGTATCTACTGGTACAGAGAATGGAAACAATATGTCGCTTTAAAACGACAGAACTACGATACGGGACCTTGGCAACAATATGTAGGATAAAGCTTAAGCCTGGCTGAGGCTGGTCAATCAATATGCCGGGTATTGATTTCTTCTCCCAGCTTTGCCAGTGAAGCTGCGGTGCTTTCTACCAAATGATAATTATGGCAGATGAATGTAGAGGTTTCCAGTGGTCGTACACATTTGTTTGTTTACAGTAATCAAATTTTAATTCTCGGCTGAGCATGCAGTCCAGCTGAATGTAAGTATTTCTTAATCCATTTAATTCCATTATTGTGCAAACTGTAAATCGGCGTTTTTCTCTGTAATATAAAAGCTACTTCAAACAGAAGGGGGTAAAAGCAGGTTCCGTTGCCATATTTGTATTGATCTGGTTTTCTCTCGGTGTTTAGCTGTCAGCGGTGACTCGATGTTATAAATCTGACAAGCTCAGTATGTCCGCTTTTCTGTCTACATTTTGGCCAGACAACCTTTCACAGACTGACCTACTTACTTGCTTACACATATTTAAAACTGATCCTTTTTCTATCTATCTATCTATCTATCTATCTATCTATCTATCTATCTATCTATCTATCTATCTATCTATCTATCTATCTATCTATCTATCTATCTATCTATCTATCTATCTATCTATCTATCTATCTATCTATCTATCTATCTATCTATCTATCTATCTATCTATCTATCTATCTATCTATCTATCTATCTATCTATCTATCTATCTATCTATCTATCTATCTATCTATCTATCTATCTATCTATCTATCTATCTATCTATCTATCTATCTATCTATCTATCTATCTATCTATCTATCTATCTATCTATCTATCTATCTATCTATCTATCTATCTATCTATCTATCTATCTATCTATCTATCTATCTATCTATCTATCTATCTATCTATCTATCTATCTATCTATCTATCTATCTATCTATCTATCTATCTATCTATCTATCTATCTATCTATCTATCTATCTATCTATCTATCTATCTATCTATCTATCTATCTATCTATCTATCTATCTATCTATCTATCTATCTATCTATCTATCTATCTATCTATCTATCTATCTATCTATCTATCTATCTATCTATCTATCTATCTATCTATCTATCTATCTATCTATCTATCTATCTATCTATCTATCTGTCTGTCTGTCTGTCTGTCTGTCTGTCTGTCTGTCTGTCTGTCTGTCTGTCTGTCTGTCTGTCTGTCTGTCTGTCTGTCTGTCTGTCTGTCTGTCTGTCTGTCTGTCTGTCTGTCTGTCTGTCTGTCTGTCTGTCTGTCTGTCTGTCTGTCTGTCTGTCTGTCTGTCTGTCTGTCTGTCTGTCTGTCTGTCCTTCCGCTCGTCTGTCTGTCTGTCCAACATTTTCGAGGGTGGTAAGATTATGTGTCCCGGCTTTCTGATGCTTTATAAAACCCCAAAATATGTAGAACTGACCCTAACACAAACGCATCGCACCTATGTCACACAAGAGAATGCAGCCCAGGTCCCACAACTGCACGAAGTCTAGGTCCCACGACTGCATGCAGCCTATCTACAACCCCCTGAAATATCAGACTGGCCTGTGACCCGTAGATTTCCCCTGCTTGGGGCAGGATATTACCACTTCCGACTTTAGCTATTAATAAATAGAGTCGGACGTGGATATTACGAAAGCACTGATAATTTATGATAACTTATTCTGGTCACTCTTAAATGCATGGTGTTTCTAAGCATGAAAAAAAAAAGGGGGGGGGGGGGGGGCGGATATCATCAACACCATTACAAGTATATCCTATATGCGCAATCCGCCTAAAAAACAAGAAAGCGTGAAACAAGATCTTTAATTTACTTACAAGTATAATTCTAGTTGTGTTTATAAGTGTTCCTCATTAGGGAAGTCAACACACTGAAGCGTATATGGAAACTTACGAAACACATTATCTGTTTTAACACATCATGTAGTACCTCAAATGAAATATAATAACCATTTACTAACCAATTTAGGTATCTGTCAGGATGGCCGAGTGGTCTAAGGCGCCAGACTCAAGGTTCATAACCTTCTCCGACATCACGGAGATGAGTATTCTGGTCCACGAATGTGGGCGTGGGTTCAAATCCCACTTCTGACATAATTTTTTTTTTTTTTACAAGGCAGAATTTGTCAGAAACATAAACATTTATTTCCGGATATATTTCACAAACACAAATAAATAAAGATTTTATCACACCACCCCCGCCCTCCCCCCACTAACCTCGAGAAAAAAAGGGTGCCGGTACTCATCAAAAAGTGTCTATTGCAGTAAGTTTAAAAAATAATGCTTAAAGATACGGTATCGGTACTGCTTATCCCCAATAACACTATAGCCGTGATCTTGTTCCACAAATTGAGTTTTGCGTGCACATTCGTTTTACAGATCTGGCTTACCTGTACGCACACTGTTCTACTCAACTGGATAATTACTTTCCGACTTTAACAATCTGTAACTCAGTAAGGGTAAGTTGTTGAAATTTGGCATACAACCTGCTTATAATCGTGTAATTGCGAGACATTTTTTAAAAACAATTATTTAGTTTATCTTCGCTTGATTTGCGCTATAGGGCTGCGCGGTCTCCAGTCACGGTGTCCGCCTCGAGTGCTAGAGGTTCCGGGTTCTGGGTAGTGAGATCGGACGCCCGTGTACATTGTTGCGCACGTTATAAAAAAATCGCTTGGCAGTTGGAAATCGAAAAGAGTAGCCTAACGGCGCTGCCCGCACACAATTTTGAGTTGAAAATCTTCCAAAGTATCTCAGGATCCTCACCGGTGCTACAGAGCCTGTGCACTGTGCAGAGCTTCTTTGGACTCAAGACTTGAGTTAGAAGAAGAAGGGAGCACTTATGGGTTACTACCCGTGTGCCATGATGTTGAGCCGTTGTTCAAACCTCAAACTTCATTTGCGCTATATGAAGAAACGAATACTGATTCGTAGCAAACAATAAGCATTCTTAATGTAAACTGAGTAACGGGAACTTTCCAAAACTTTAAACTGAACGCGTCTCATAGACGTTTCACTTTCTGGTAGTCATCTCAAGCATTAGGATACCGTAAGCTGCGAAGTTTTCAGTGTATTTTGCATAGGCTATCAAAATAATCACCACGTATCCCTGCACACGTGAACTGATTCCAAAACAACTTAAACGCGGGTGTGAGTTACTTTATCTTCATATTTTTTTTTAGGGGTACACAAATTATTGGCATAACAAAGATAACAGAAATTCACCGCTTTAAGAAAACAACGGCACATGTGAAATTTTAACTCATACAATCATAAGGACATAGGAAATCTAAGACCACTTGCAAAAATTCGTGTTTATCTCAACATGAGCTTTCCAGACAGTTAACTGTGAGGGCTTGATTTTTGAAACGCCTTATAATTCCTCGTACTGCATTCACGACACGCTTCTAAGCTCGCGGTCTCCTTTACATTTAGAGAACCATGTGGAAGCTAAACATTTACGAAACCCTTCAGTATAGGGGCGCGAACACAAAGAAAACATTGAGGTACTAAAGGGGGGGGGGGGGGGGGTGAGAGGAGGGAGACGAAGGGTGAGCCTAACTCCCTTGCAATTTCCTACATTTTTTGGTGGAACCATAGGGACTAAAGACTTGTGTAACTGGGTAATAATAATAATAATAGAAGCAGCAGTAACAACAAAAACAATAATCTGGTCTATGGTAGATAGTATAATAATATATTTGAACTAATATGGAATCTTCAAATAAATGGTTAAAAAAGAGAGGGTATTCTATATGTGGTTAGTGAATGATGGCGGAAAGGGGTGTGGGGGGGGGGGGCGGTTAACCCCTTGCTTATTTTTTTAGCGTGGGTGTGTGGGCTCAGCCTTTTTTTAAATGTTTCTGTGGGAGGAAAGGAGTGTCGGTTTTGGGTGGGAGGGGGAAGGGAGGGGTGGGGGCTGCTCAAGGTGTATGGACTCAGAGATTGGGTACTTAATTTATAACTTACCCCTGACGTCACGACAACGTCACGGGAGACATTCCCAATAAATTCTAGGGTGTTCAGGTTGTACTTTTTCGCGATTTATCTACAGCCAAGTTTAGGGTTAGGGTTAGGGTTAGGGTTAGCATTAGAACACACTAGATTAACACTCAAAAAAAGCACCACACAACAGCACACTTCCACCCCTTGAAATAATGGACTGTCAGGTCAGCTGTGGATTTCCCACGGGGATTTCCTGTTTGGGGTACGTTATAAATTAAGAACCAGAGATTGAATACACATTTAAATCGTCGATGCAATCGATATTTAACATCAAGTTCTCTTGTTGTTGTATATTTATGCGTCGTTTACTTCATTACCCTCCCTATTTAAGTTCTGGGGTCCCATTGGGGGAAAAAAGGGGGGGGGGGATAAAAGACTCCAACAAGCATATAATTAAAAGCGACTAATAAGGAATTTTTCCTTCAAAGTCGTTGATTTCCCTGAGAGGAGAGAAACCAACAGTCTGTATACAAGTAAGCTAGATCTGTAAAATAAACGTGCAAGCAAAGACTCAGTTTCTGGAACAAGTCAAGAAATTGACGAACAACTAAAACGTTCGGCCAGTGTGTATAGTGTTGCGAACAGGCCCGATTGCGTCTCTGTTGTCAGCAAACAGGTGACAGTGTTGGAGCAACTACTTTTAACATGTTTTCCCCACAGTGATACCCCGGAATCTACACGGGGAGATACGAATGTGATCCTAAGACTTTCTGACAGACAGGCAAGAGTATAGCCACTAAGTTACCGGTGCTCCCCGGAGCTATGGTGTTCGCACTTTGTCCTGTGGAGTGAGGCCGAGCAATGTGGGATACAGCCTGGGGCAATGAAGCCGATCCTCTTGATTTTTAAACTTTAACCCACGGCGACTCCGGATCGAGGATCGAAGATTTCTGGTTGAGGATCAAAGAGCCTGTTTGAGGATCCATTTTGAGAATCCGGAAAATCTTCGATCCTCTATCCGTAAAGCCTATCCGCCGCCCACAAAATATAGGGATTATTAACATGCTCTATTACAACTCTTCAAGGACAATACATTCATTCATGTTCTAGAAGGCGTCTGGCACTAATAATGGCATTGGTTACATAACATATGGTACCACCGTAGTGTGGCCCCTAAACGCTGGCATGCGAATCGGTGTCATATGACGCGTCTGTCGCATGTCTTTAGTAGGGATTCCCCTTATAATAATAGACACTCTGAAGTGACTTAATGTTAAGACGGTGGCTCGTATTGGTCTAGAAGGAACTCCGTAGCTCTAACAACCATCTAACATCACTTCAGGGGTGAGGCGACTCAAACTGTGATACCCACTGCAAAAACAAATATTCCTGGGCACAATTTGGCCTGACTTCCTCACCACTTAAAAGCTCCCACACTAGACAGCAAACTTATCATAGTAAAAAAAAAAAAAAAACGGTAATGAGATCAGACCAAAACAAAACCATACTCACAAACAATCCAGTCTAAAAAGAATGGACAAGATTGGACAGTGACAAATCTGATTCCAGAATAATAATACATGATACAAAAGGTACAACACAGGTAAAGACTCTTAAAGGAAATTTAATGAAGATGACAAATCAGATGATACCACTGAATAAACAACGGAACTATGACAGAAAGACTCCTGGTCTGCCTACAACACTTCACAACTCATCATAGCACTGATCCTGTTGTGACGTGGGTAAATGTGGGCACTGCGTGTCCTGGGTGGCTGCAACTGCAGTTCACACCAACATACTTATAAGTGATGGACTTTATCTACAGTTCGTAGGCAGGACTTCAAAAGGAACAGTGCTGGAAAAGTTGTTAGGCATCCGATCTTGTGATGAAATGTCTTCCGGTCCTATGAAATAACAATTAAATGTGTAGAAAGCACTAACTGTTCGTGTTTAAAAATAAGAAAAGGTTCACTTAATATAATAATGTCAAAGATTAACACACCAACTTACAACAGTCTTGGTGGGTTGGCAGAAAACTAGATCATGAACACTGGGTATCTGCACCTGATGATGACTGGCTGGTACAAACTGTTATCTATCCAGTGCGACACCAATTGTCACACCAATTGTCACACCATTTGTGACACCAATTGTCACACCAATTGTCACACCATTTGTGACACCAATTGTCACACCAATTGTCACACCATTTGTGACACCAACTGTCACACCAATTGTCACACCATTTGTGACACCAATTGTCACACCAATTGTCACACCATTTGTGACACCAATTGTCACACCATTTGTGACACCAATTGTCACACCAATTGTCACACCATTTGTGACACCAATTGTCACACCGATTGTCACACCATTTGTGACACCAATTGTCACACCATTTGTGACACCAATTGTGACACCAATTGTCACATCAATTGTGACACCAATTGTCACACCATTTGTGACACCAATTGTGACATCAATTGTCACACCAATTGTGACATCAGTTGTCACCTCTGTTACTTGGCCACAGAGACTGGTCTCAGGTAATCACATGCACGCAATCACAGGC
>CAJHNH020004113.1:200000-202500 GCA_905116865.2 Candidula unifasciata
CTTCAGTGCCCCTGCCATCACGTTCGCCGACTCAGTAACGTTGTCCTTTCTTGGCGAGGACACTCAGAACTATGGACGGCAGAGGATGTTTGGTTCTCTGGGTAATTATCTCTTTGTAGGTAGTGAACTGGTTATGTTGTTTGGGAATGTCGTGGGATCATGTTCGGACCATAGGCACCGGAATTTTGGGCTCAGGCATCTTGACGCCCCCCCCCTTTTCCACCCCATTTTTTGAGCGAGTGAAGGGGCCCATGCCATGCACTCACCTTATAAAGAAGTTATCTTTTTGTCCCTTCCTGATTTCTCTGCCAACGCAGGCGCTACACATGAAAAGATCTGAAGCGAAAGCAATAGACCGCCCTAGGAGAGCATGGATTGGTGACATTCAAGAACTTCTACAACGACACGTATTGACAGTTACCATTGCTGTCCATCAAGCAATGGATCGCACGCTGTTGCTCCCCACAATGCTTAATGGCAGAAGTGGAAATTGATCACGATGATGATGATGATGTGTCTGGTTTGGACCAGCCACTTTTCGTGACCGTGGCATGGTAATTTTGGTCATAGTGTGAGGGAAAGTTAGCTCGTTTAGTCTCAGATAGGATCAAACGTCGTACTAGGATCAAACGTCTTACTAGGATCATACTCTTACTAGGATCAAACGTCTTACTAGGATCAAACGTCTTACTAGGATCAAACGTCTTACTAGGATCAAACGTCTTACTAGGATCATAAGTCTTACTAGGATCAAACGTCCTACTAGGATCAACCGTCTTACTAGGATCAAACGTCGTACTAGGATCAGACGTCTTACTAGGATCAAACGTCGTACGAGGATCAAACGTCATACTAGGATCAGACGTCGTACTAGGATCAAACGTCTTAATAGGATCAAACGTCGTACAAGGATCAAACGTCTTACTAGGATTAAACGTCATACTAGGATCACACGTCGTACTAGGATCAAACTGTCGTACTAGGATCAAACCTAGTACTAGGATCAAACGTCGTACTAGGATCAAACCTAGTACTGGGATCAAACGTCGGATAGTGTCGATGATGATGATGACGATGTCTTACTATCTGCATACCTCTCACGTGACTCTGATGCTTGCATAATAAGGTGTGTGGAAACAACTGTTCTCGTCTATACTGTCTTTATTGTGATACTTCAACAATGTCACAAATACATCATTGATATTCTGAATAGCGCTGTGTTATCTCTGTGGCTAAATACTCGTAGGTTCGAGTTGTGTTCTTCATCTCTAGTTACTTTATTAACTGGTTCTAGTGTCTATAACTGCCACCTGGCTTCTAGTGCTGTCTGGTACTAACGGCTTGAGCGTCGACTCTAACATCTCTATAGTTTCCTACCTAATGTGTCGCTGTTAACCATGGATCGTTGTATCTTTTATGTCTTCTCTGTAGTTCGTTGTCTCGATTCATGTCTACTGTCTAGTGACTGTCTTTGAGGCTACAGGTGACTGGCTCCTCTCCTTCTAGTGTTGAACTGGCATCTCCAAAACTGCGAGGATCATTGAGACTAGTCGCTCATCATCTGAGTCAACGACTGAAGGCATTCTTTTGAGTTGAGCTGACATCTCTACAACTGAAGGCTGCTTTGAGAGTCATTGTGACTGGTCCCTCCTCTCTTGAGTCTTGTGGACTGAAGAATTGCTCTGAGTGGATTCTTACCCATTATTTATAATTCGGTGCTGGTATGCTAGTTATTTGTTTTCTTCTCACTTTTTTCTGCTTCTAGAATATTCTAGTAAGTCTCAACTTGTTTACTATGTGCGTTTCATCATCCTATTCTGCGCAATTATAGTAGTTAGATTGACAGCTGACGTCAATATACTCCTACAAAACAAGTGCTACGGCTGAAAGGAAACGCCAACAATGACGTCAAATACTATTTACAAAATATTGTTGCTAAAAGTTATAAACTTTCTTCACATTAACCAATACGCAAAATTCTATCTCTTGACAAACAAGTGATGACGTCAATAATTAGTTTTGGCGGGAAACTGAAGGTTATCAAAACATGTTGATTTTCGGTACAGGATAACTCTGCGCAATAACCTACATTGTGCCTCCTAACAAACAAGCTATGACCGTACTCTGTTACAATTCATCCTCAGGAATCAGGAACCTCTTTAGGCAGTCGTCATTCATACTTCGTAGCAGTCATCCCTTTTGCCAAACTGGACCACTCACTCCAGCTGTTAAAGACCAGCTAACTCGATCTTTTCTCTCCCTTTTAAGCCTGTCTCTAGTTTCCACAGGTGGTCACATTTCAACAGTTAGTCAAGCACGGGAATCTGTGCGCGTTCCGTTCTCGGGCTCTACTCACTTGACTTACCCTTGACCCTACCACGTCATATGGTGAACCCTTTGGTAAATCCTATCATTACAATTAGGTAGATCGACTTAGAAGATATCCTAGCAAGTTGTTTGAGGTAGAAAGAGGACTCATTCCCCCAAAACAATGGGGGTG